>CAKNXH010060065.1:172965-190320 GCA_932178445.1 Andricus quercusramuli | reverse complement strand
CCCCCCCCCCCCTTGAGCTGTTACGTAATTTAAGTACAGTCCCTTACCGTCCCAGTCTTTTGCATTTCAGAAGACGGTGCTTATGTGGGACAGCATTTCCTCTTCACGATTCACATCATCATTAATTTCTTCCTCATCGACTGCATCAACATCAACATCTGAAACTGTTTTGCATTATTAATACAATCTGATCTCAAAATTACATTTCCACATTTTAATCCACAAATATTACCCCTTATGCCGCCACTGGAGCGATAACATGCATAACTTCAAACGTAGAATTCAAAATATAACCTCAAAATTGCAACTACTTGTTTTACAAAAAAGCGCTACCGAGCGAAGAAATATCCAATAATAATTTTTTTGACTAAAATGAGGAAATCGAATATTTAGGTTAGAACTTGGATCCAGTACAATACAATTAAATATGCCATGAAATTTAATAATACCATAAAAAAATGTAATACCATAAAAGACTTACCTTCGTTGCTTTCGTTTTCATCGCGTAAATACGGAATTTTGTTGATGGCACGATGCTTGCGAACTCGCGGTGTGCTCCTCAATTTTGGCATTTATTATTAATGTGTTAAAAATATATTATACGGACGATCACTCTCAGCACATTTGCAACACAACGCCATGAAGGAAAACAAAAATTAAGGTTATGTTCGTGGTTATATTACATCTAGTGCATATGGGTCAAGATGGCGCTGCGAAGAGGCTATATGACGTCACAGTACATAGCTCGGTCTGGTACGAGTCAGGGCCACAGAATTCTTCCTATCGGGACCAGATAGTACACATCGGATCAGGCCCTAGTCGGTAATCGGTAATATATATGGCGATTTCTGCACGGGCATGCGTTGCTTTTCTACATAGTTCTGTTTTTGATTCTCAAAAACTTTGTTGGTTGCACAATTCACTTATTTGCAGTAACTTACTGCAATAAGTTAGCAAAATTAGTACAAATGATTCATTTCATTTATGTTTACGGATTCATGTGAAATGGTCGTGAAAAATGAGAAATCAACCTAAAAAATCTTCCGTTTCTAATAATGAATTTCAATGGCTATAAATTTCATATTGTACCATTTTTCAGCAAATAAATAATTCAAAAATTTCAACTCAAACGCTTGCAATTTGATAATAGTCGACTTCTGAGCTGTGAAATTGATTAATTTGTTGAAAAATAATATCTTCATTTTTAAGCCTCGAAGACTTTCATAATGTACACATTCTTCTACGTAAACATGTGGACACTTTCAGATCAAATTTTAATTACACTCTTAATATAAATATTTGATTTACAAAATTCACACAATTTGAATTCTTGATGAACCGGAAACAGAAAAATGTGCTGAAAAATCCAACTCCAGCAGGAATTGAACTTAGGTCCGTCGAGTCTAAAGTCCAAAGTGATGACAATATTTCTTCAAATATTCGAATCAACATTAACACTTTTGTATACACTAATAGGTCCCCGAGGTACCTTTCGTTCGAAAGTTCAGAAAAAGTGTTCTGATTACGAGTATCTTTGTTATTTTTTCGAATGCCTGGTCAGTTTTTGTTCAAACAATGTTTTTTAACGATTTCATTAATTATCAACATTTTTTCAGGGTCATCATGCTCTACTTCTCCAGAGAGTACCGTTTTTGATGTTATACGCTTTTTTGGTTGTATTTTCTCTTATTTTCGTAGTAGGTTGTAGTATTGTTCCATTTTGAAAATAAAGAGATACATTTTTAACTAAAATGATGAATCATTAACTAAAAAATGTGACTGTTTACCAATAGGATTCAGCATTCATTTAAGCAGTTAAATTTTCGAAGCAAAGAGATGAATTCTCAAAAAACTAGTAGGAATTTTAACCAAATGTGACGAATTCCATACAAAAATATGATAGTAGAATTTTAAATTAAAAAGAATGAACCTTCAGCAAAAAATATTTGAATTTTCTGATTGGGTTCTATTAATTCATTTCCCATTTGCGCAAAAAACGAGGAAACGAGGAAGGAGGAAAGTAATTTTTAAATTTTAGATTTTTTATGTCTTACGTTCCACATAAATAAAAAAAAATATATTTGAGCCGGGAAACGTTTTCCATCTCAGAATTTATTTTAATTAAAAACTCTATTCTCAATCATTTACGTTTCGGTACAGTGGGTACCTCTTTCAAAAGGCTTTCAAACCTAAACATAATTATATTTAAAATAAGTAATATAAAAAAAAAAGAGAAATAAATGAAGAATTTCGTACATAAATATAAAAATTGAACCTGAGACAAAGTAAATTGAGTTAATCAAACAATACGATTAATTTCGAAAAGTAAACACAAAACTTCAAAAAGAACATAAATCTGATTTCAATTTGGAATTTTCCAGTACAGTTTCAGACAATTTTAAAAAACGTGAGAATTGATTTGGAAGTCTCGAAAACATTGAAGAGATTTTGAATGTGACAAATTTGTAACTTAAATATGATATTATTTTATAATATACTTTGATAAATTTTATTATTGTTTAGAATTTCAGTATGCATATAGAATCACTGAAATTCAAAGAAATTTGTTAATAAAGATGGACTCCATAATACGTCGTTGATTAGTGTTTTGTTCAGTAGCTAATATTTCAATATGTTTGAAGTCAAAATCAAAGTCAAAATAAAATTTCAAGAATTTTGTGACAAACCTGTGTTAAAATTCCCGACTTAAAAATCTCTTTTGTGTTCACCAATTCTAGTTTTTAATCTCCCGGCAGTTTCACCTAGAAAGACTTTATTATAATATTTACATTTGATCAGATTTATAACGCCAGATTTTTCAATGGAATCACTGTCTCCCTTCATTGCTAAATAATTATCGAGAGCATTTGTGTTTTTAGAATAAACATTAATATCAAATTTTTTAATTTAATTCCTCAACTGTTCAGATAGACCTTGAATGCAAGGTAGCATTAAAATTAAATCTATTGTAAGTATCACACCATTTATTTATTCCGTTACTACACTGAAAAAAAAGAATGTCTGGATCCAAGAAAATGCATTTACTTGAATCCTATTTCTTAGCATCAAGAAAATATTCCTCATTAGAAGTAATTTTTATTTAAACCAGATACATATCTTTTGTTGATCTAAATAAATGAATTCTTTGGCTTTATTTTCTTGAATCGAACAAATATTTCTTACATTAAAGAAAACCATTTCTTCGATTCAAAAGGTCTAGATTCGTTGGAATCTGATTAGTCGTTCAAAGAAATATTTGTTTGATTCAATGAGTTCGATTCTTTGAATTGATTCGGACGCATTTGAATCAATTAATTGTGCATACTTGAATCAAGTCTTTAAAGTTCATTTGAATCAAAGTAATAATGATTTAATCCAAAATAATATTAATTTAATTAAAAATATATTTATTTGTTACAAAGAGTTCATGAATTTATACCAATGAAGCATTTATTTAGACGAACAAGATATTGTGTTTACATGAATATTTATTTCTTCACTTGAAGGAAATATTTCATTTGCTTACTAGAATTTAATTATTCATAACAAATAAACATTTATTTCAACGCAGTAATTATTGTTTCAAATCAAGCATTTAATAATTCGGCATAATTTGTTTCAATTGAATACTTCTTTAGATCAAAGAAATATGTTGTTAAATTCAATATCCATGTTTTTGATTTGAAGAAATATTTCTTTGGCATTTATGGTGAGGGTTAAATACGACTTTTCGCCTTAGAATTTTGATGTTGCGACAGCGTCGTGGTCATCGCAGTGGACTTGACACTCAACGGACCCGAGTTCGATTCCTGCTGGAGGTGGATTTTTCATCGAATTTTTCTGTTTCAGGTTCATCGAGATTTTAAATTATGTGCTCTGTTCAAATAAATATGTATAATAATAACAATGTTAATAATAATTTAAGTTGAAAGAATCCGTTTGTTTATTTAGGAAAATATGTACTACAGTTGAAGTACAAACTACTTTATTGCACTCGCGCATGGTGTAGGCCAAAGAAATATTTGTTTGAATCAGTGGAATATTTTTTTGCTTCAAATACTCAAAAATTTGATGCGAAGAAACAGTTCCGTGAGCCTATAAAATGTTTGCCTGACTTTAAAATATATTTCTTTCCATCAATTCACATATTCTCATCTCAAAGAAGTATTCATTCCCATTCATGGCACATTCATTTGGAACAATGAGTCATTTATTAGGTTTAAAATGTATACTTTTGCCTTCAATTAATATTTCTTTGATTTAAAGAAATATTTCCTTCCGACCAATAGGTCGTTCATTGAATCAAACAATGTTAACTTAATCCTATTAACATTTGTCTGGCTGAAAGAAATTCTTTTTTTCATCCAAAGTGCATATTTTTATTTGCCTCAAAAAAATATTTCTTTGAAAATAAACAGGACTTTCATTTGCTTCAGCCAAGTAAAATTCACTTGGTACAAGTAATCTTTTTTTTCAGTGTACTATTATAAATCTCATGAATGCGTTCTGGATTATTGTCGTTGACTCAGTCGAGCAGATAGTTTTCATGTATTAAATTTGTTTTCAATTGATTTAGTGTTTATTTTCTAAATTGGATTTCACTTAATTTAACACATCAATCTACTAAACCTTTTGTTAAACCAATTTTCTGACAAAATGAATTATGTGAAATGTAGGTTAAACATCTTGCAGACCAAGAAGGTATTTTATATCAATTCGTTCATGAATCACCATTTCGAGTTTTAATAATTGGTGAATCAAAGTTGTTAATAACATTATCAAGCTCGCGTTCATGGGTGAAGCTTATACAATTTTCAATATTATGAAACACATTTGAGAAAACTTCAATCCTCTCAGCAGGAACAATGGCTAAAATGTTATCGGCATGCCCTTTATATAAAGTAGGTGTGAAATGTAACAATTCTAGAGCTATTCTTTTAAAATCTCGTAAAATTAAATCAGAAAGAACTGGGTATAAAGGTGAACCCATAGAGCAATACGAAATTTGTTTATGAAATTTATTATTAAAGGAGAAAACGATGAAATTGAAAATCGTTCTAGGAGCAATTAGCAATTCATTTTTCGTTTTTTGTTGTTAATTTATGATTAAAAACAAGTTTTTCTTTAATGAAATCTGAAGCAAGATCTAGTAGGGTACTATCAAACATGGACACCACGTCTAAAGAAACTACTGAATGAGTTTTTGGTACATTAATCTTTTTCTAAGACATCTTTAAGTTCCTGAATACTTTTTACAACCAAACTAGTGTTAATGGAAACTTGTTTTAGGATATAATAAATATACTTACATAAATTGTGAGTGGGAGAACTAACAGTAGAAGCAATCAGTCTTCAAATTAAATTACGTTTGTGAACTGCTTTTGATATGACATTACTGTAAGTTTTTGAACGATATGCTAATGAATCATTAGTCAATATTTTATTTTCCCGTGTAATAGCTGCGGCATTATATTTATTTCCAATAGTTATAACCATACTGGTTTTGATATTCTTGTATAAAATATCATTCTCCAGATTATTTTCAACTTTAATGTTATAATCCTCTCTATTAGCAGTTTTATGAATTTTAAATTTTGAGTTTTCTTCAATATTTTTAACAGGATTTTGAATATAAGAAACCAAACTATTAATAGGAATTACATTAACATTTGGAGGAACGCCTAATTCGTTACCTAAAGCTAAAATGTCAGCAACCTCATCAGGAATTTTCACAAAATCTACAATTTAAAATTCTTAAACACTATCGGTTGAAGAAAGGATTGATTTGTACTCATCAAATCATTATACGAAGAAGGAAGTATTTCGGAAACAGGGGCTCTTTACTATTTATTCCGTACCACTAATAAATTAAAAAATCGTCTTAAAATCTTTAAAATGAACCTGCGAAGCTCATTTTTGTTGTAACTCAAAACTGCACAGATTTTGGCGTACTCTCGAGAAGCAGCTATTTTCTGTGTTTTTTTGGACAAAATGGACTCTTATTTAACACTATTTGAATAATAAAGAAGTTGAGCAAAATGAAAAGAGCGTCTCTACGAGACTACTGCTGATGTGATTTGATAGGCAGAATCATTTAATAATATCATCCAAAGCATCAATGAGGAAGGCTAAGGTTACCATCTGTTTAAAATAATTTTAATGAAAATTGTAGAAAATAGCTGTTTTTGAATTACTATATAGCAGCTATGTTTCATTTTATGCTTATTTCACATGTCTCATAGAAGTGCTAAACTGTACTTCATTTTCTAGATGTAGACTAGATCAGTCTACAAAATAAAAAAAATTGTTTTTCTTCTAGGATTATAATCATGAAGTTCTAGGTAGGATCAATATTAGCTGTAGATTTCAAGTTTACCCCTTCCCAAAATTCATCGAGTGTATGTAAGAGAAGCTTCATAGGTTACAAACATATACAAAGAACATGTATGTATTTTTGAATTAAAAAAAACCAGTTTGTGCAGTAGAAAACTCTTTATTCCAAACCGTTTTTTCTTCCGTCCACCAGTAATTGAACTTAGAACCTCCCCACATAATTTTGTACAAACTTGAACCTGATTAATATATGAAAAAACATTGTAATAAACTTACATGCAATTAGTCCTGCCAGTTCTAATGCTGTATACAATGAGAGGGTGACTTGAAACGCTAAAGAAATAAAATATATTTTTTGAATTCACAAACAGAAATAAATTGTAAACCCAGGAGAATGGAAACACGAAATTGGTTTGTTTTAAATCCATTGTCTCTATTGATGTTATTAGCGTGCTTCAAGATTTCGATTGCTTCTCTATGTTTTCTTGGAAAAATATTAAATGTTTTTTCGACGACGGTTGTTCTGTCCAAAAAAATGCTATGTCCTGATTTGATATGATGCTCAGCTTGTATCGATTGCTTGGAACGTTTTAGCCTGACTTTACTCTCATGGTCCTTTACACATTAGCTAACTTCCCTCCCGGTTTCTCCAATACAGACTTTGCCACGAGAGCAAAGGATTTTATATACCCCGGATCATTGAGAGGTGCCTTTTCATCTTCAAGGTTGTTTAGAAGTTGTCCTATTTCCGCAGGTGGTTCAAATATGGTTCAAATGTTGTGTTTGTGTAAAATTCTTCCTATTTGGTCTTGGATACCTTGGATTGAACACTACCCTAATAATACTTACTTCTCTTTCAATAACTAATCCCTAGAACACACCTCAGGAGCAGCAATGGGATCTCCAATCTTCCCTGTAATAGCCAACGTCTGCATGGAATATCTAGACACTAAAATCTTCAACGAATCCAAGCCTAAACCGGAATTTTATTGCCGTTAAGTTGACGAAATATTTTTCATCTGGAGACATCGACTAGATAAACTGCACTAGTTTTCCGATTCCATCAAGAGATTACACCATAATATCCAGTTAACCATGAAATTGAACTGAACGGAAAATTGCCTTTCTTGGATGTACTAGTTGGCAAAAAATCTGATAACACATTAGGATATGAAGTTTACAGAAGAGCCGCCAATACAAAGAGACACATACATGCCTCCGAATTCTCATACAGAATAATTACACAAACAAGAAAAATTGCGAAAAAAGGACCACTTCTAAACAAATATAAAGACAAAAAGGCACCTTTTAGTGATCTGGGAGTATATATAATCTTTTGCTCTTGTGCCAAAGCCTATATTGCATAAAAAAAGAGGGGTGAGCCAACGTGTAAATGAAAATGAGAGTAAAGTCAGGCTAAAACATTGCACGCAATCAGCACTAGCTCAGGATCATATCGAAACAGGACAGAGCATTTTATTTGACAAAACAACCTTCATTGGAAAAACATACAATATTTTTCCAAGAAAACATGGAGAAGCAATCAAAATCTTAAAACACCTTAATAACATCAGTAGGGACAATGGATATATGTAATACTTATACAGTTTGGCTTTCGGCCTTTCCGGGCTTGTAAAAAAGAATTGATTGGCCAAACAAGTTAGACCAGTCCCACGTTGGGGCGCTCTGACCAATCACAGGCATCGTGGAGAGTATATATAAGAAAAACATAACCTGAAAGTTCAGTTTCAGGTTAGCCCTGAAGAAGTGAACTGCAATTTTGACGAAACGTCGGCAAGATTCGTATTTTTGCAGACGACTGAAACACAAAATACCTCCTTTCAATTTATTAAAACATATAATGTTTTGGTATGAGAGATTCAGATGTTATTATTAGAAAATCTACCATTTCTTTATCTCCTTACGAATACAAGCAAGAAGATCATGTTGAATTTCCAATCTTTTGATACCATCCACATAGCATAATTTTTCGACCAATTTTTTAGTTGCCGTTAGAAGGTTAGGATCTTGTTTACACATTTCATCCATGTTTATTCCTTGATGAGCGTTATTTCGCCCTTTTAAGACTGTAAGCTTTTTAATGCCAGCTGTGAATACGTCAGTCCTCTCTTGGCAGCCGAAATGTGCTGAGCAACTTTTGATTTATATGTTTCTTTAAATACAACATCATTAGGTTCATCTTCTCTGACTCCCTGACCCAGAACGTTTCAAAAAAATAGTGTGAAATATGAAATTAAGGCATAAGTGATAAAATCGCGAACATGAACTGCTAAATGCTTTCAGTTGTTTCAAAATTGTACTTGAAATATGAACACAGAACCGAAATGTTCAAAATTGTAAAGAAAAGATTGATATGGAATATGCAGTTTAGAGGTAAAATGTGGTGGTAAAAATTAATTGAAGTTCATTCAAATACAACAAGTTTTTCTCCTTTGCGAGCTTGAAGATCACATATTATAAAAGTGATTTTTGAATCAATTCTACTTGATTGCTTTGAAAATAACCAAGAAGTACAGAAAACACATTTCCATACATTTTTAGTAAAATTTTTTAAAAATTCCTTTGAAAATTGAAGAAGTTTTTATTGAAAATTCATGTATTTGGTTTAATTTAATCTTTTTCGGTAAAATATTAATCTATCTGGTTGAAAACTCATTCCTGGGATTGGAAATTCGTTTTTTTAATTGCAGATAATTTTTTCAACTGATAAATTTACTATTCCATTTCTTATCGGAAATTCATCTTTTTTATTGAAAATTTAATTTCCTTTGTTGAAAATTCATCTATTTTTTGAAAGTTAGTTTATTCATTTTTTTGGTTGAAGATTCATTATTTTCGTTAAAACTAATTTCTTTGCTTGAAAATTGAACTATTCTGTTAAAAATTCTTTTTTTTTCTTTGTAGATCATTAATCTTCTTTCTGTCTTATTCACATTTTTGAATAAAATTGAATTCCTTCAGTTGAAAGCTTAACTATTAGGTTGAATATTCCATTAAAAATTCAAATTTTTGTTGAAAATTTGTGTAGTTGGTTAAAAATTAATCTTCTTGGTTGAAAATTCATTCTTTTGTTTCAAAATTAGTCATACTTTCATTGAACATTAATTTTTCAATGAAAATTCAACTGTTCCATTTTTTTTCTCGTAAATTTACCTTTAGTAGACACTCAATCTTGATGTAATACTCCTCTGTTTTGTTGAAAATTCAACTGTTTAGTTGAAAATTCATCCAGTTTGTTGAAAATTTGTCTTTTTTTTTGTAGAAAATTCATCTTTTAGGTTGAAAATTCAACTTTTGGGTCAAAAACACTTCTCGTTTTTTTTGGATTGAAAATTCAGCCCGCATTGAAAGCGAGCCGCCCTCTGTATAGCGATGAGGCTAAAAACACCTTATCCCTGATATTTATTCTGACTACTTTTTCTTAGTTTTCCAGAATGAAAGAGATCAAACTGAACGGTCGAGAATATTTAGCAGCATTGTAGCCCTCCTCCATAGCCTTTTCCTTCTCGTGGCCCATAATTCCTCCAGTTGTTCGGCTTGAATTTGCTGAAGACCTGGGAAGTGGAATTTCATCAGGTGATTAAGTGTTTCTTCTTTCTGTTTACCCAAATGGCCATAATCGAGCCTCATGATCCCAAGGAAAAGCTCCGGATTTGTTGTAAGGATATTAAAAAGCCTTGTTGTCTCCGTAATATTTTAGATTTTTCCCAGGAACTCCTCTAATCTCCTGTTTGTAGGTTCTCATGTTTTTCTTCTAGTGATTCTGAACCATCTGTAGATATTTTAGTCTAAAGGCAGTTTAGTTCTAATTGCCACGTTGTACAATGCTCTAGTCTCTTTACGGAGTTTCTCTAGGTGAGTCTTACACCATTCTTTTCCTTCCCTGAATGTAATTGTACTTATAGTGCAATTGTTCTTATATGACGTAATCAGAGCCCTGCGCAGCAAATCCGCAGCGTGGTCTGAGTCATTTATGCTACCGCAGCTTGGGCCTTGTGGAGAATTCCGCAAGCAATCCTTGGAGATCCTCTTCGCTTGAGTCCCCACGTGTGTTCCTGGGGCTTTTGGTCTTTGAAACCGCCATTTTTTAAAGAGATAACTGAAACAATATATATTATATATTGTTGTCCGAGAGATAATCTTCGTCATAAACTTTCAAGCCCACAATATTGCTCTATAGTTCTTCCAAGCATAACGTGAAATGGAGAACCTCCCGGAGTCGAAATTTAGGCCCTACTTTGAACCTACAACTCCTATCTTAATAGGCGCTGGAGCAGCAAAGTAGGTTCAAAATAAGCAGCGATTTTAATTCAATTTAGACCCTACTTTAAAGCTAAGAATGTCCGGAATCAGCCGTTTTTCCACGTTTAGCGTCCAAGTAGGGTATAAATTAGAATCTGCATTGGTGCTCCAGGCCCTACCCTACATTGGCGCTCCAGACCGTACCTTGGTGCTCTAGCCCCTACGCTGGCAATAGTAAGAATATTAATGAAAATAATAATGGCATAATTTTGATAATGGTTATAAATTTGTTTTTCTAGTTCCCTTCTATGCAGAAATACTTTTGCTATCAACTGTACCTCAGGCACTTAATATTGAAACAAAACTCATGAAGTATGCAATTCTTTGTTTGTAGTGTTTTTTATCATAGAATTCAAAGAACTTATTCGTCAAATATCGTTGACGTTCTCTTCAGTTTAGTTGAAAGATTCCTCAAGAGAATGAAACCGACTTGGATTGAAATTACAGACTAGTCCGGCAATTTTTTATTTAATTCTTTTGTCCGTAACCTCCGAGTTTGGTTGTCTTTTGCAAGTCGAAAATCTGATTTATATTTTTTTCTGACTACCTGGGACGATAGCATTCGATAACTGAAGGCTCAAGTTGGAACTTTAGTTTCGGTTTTTTAAGAAAATTAACATTTTTGGAAAAAATCCTTTTCTTTTTGCTTACAGATACTGCATTACTGCTAGTATCGAGAAACTGACCGATTAACATAGTCGCAAACCAATTCACATTTAAAAATCTTAATCTGCAAATGACAGATACGCAATTCATGGACTCGCCTTTTGAATGGGTTCTTGTTTCCTGGGTTTAGCTTCTAAATATTCAAAGTAGGGCCTGTAGGTTCAAACGGAGTCAAAGGATGCTCTAATGCTTCATTCTCTAGGAGTGAAAACCTCAAAGTAGGGGCTATAGGTTTAAATAGCGTCAAAGCAGATTCTAATGAGGAGCTGCAGGTTCAAAGTAGGCTCTAAATTTCGACTCGGGCTTACTCCTGTGTTTGTATGGAATCTGTATGGTTGGAGTTTGTACCGCAGCCCAAGAGCAGATGAACTCAATTGCCCTGAAAGTGCTGAAATAGATCTTTTACCTCCCTAACTTAACAACGGTGGCCCGTTATATATGGTGCTTTATAAACAAGGTTCTTGGATTAGGGCAATGCCTGGTTAGGAACACCGTGGCAACAGAGCCGACAAATAACGGTCTACTACGAGCGCCTGGAAGGAAGCTGTTTGGTGGCTGTTATCTACAATAAAAAGCGAAATACGAAATGGAAGCTAATTGTGTATATAGTTATGCCAAAACATGAAAATGTAAGTTTCAAAGTTAAAACTGATGAAAATCATGTTTCTCAAAAGAGAAGTGATCTAAACGTAAACCGTCAGGGCCACCTGAACCGTTTCCAGTTAGAATGAATAATATAGCGCAATATACTCGGCTGAGTACTCGAGCGCTGCGACTGTTCCGAGGTGAGATTCCTAACCGTCTCTCGCCCTACTAGCTGAGAGACTTCGTGGGCCAGCAGTTCTAGGAATGACAATACCGGAGCGGCTTCTATGGGAAGAGAGTTCGGTAAGAACATTTTATTTTGTGTGACTAATACGCCTTCTTGAATAAAAAGAAATCAAGAATTAGATTATTATTATTTTAACTGGACTGCTCAGTAATATTTATTTTGTCGAAATAACGAAAAACAAAATCTGCTGGACAGATACAAGATGACAATTCAGCTCAATATGCGATCATGCTCAAAATGAGAAAGAAACAGTCTCAAAATAATGAATTTCCCCTAGATTCTCAAGCTGAAACAGCGAAGGTAATTTTTCTTGCAACTTAAAGCTACACCAATTTCAGCGAACTATAAGGGGCAGTGTTTTCCTCTGATCTGTTGGATATGATGCACTCATATTTAATATACTCCACTCCCGAGATCAGGAAGGTTTCGAGTATGTCTCTCATTAGCCTTCAGAATATCAGCAACCTAGTTCCACTAATGCGCTGAGTGGAGCAAAATTAAAAAATCGTAGTGTTTTTCAAATTATTTAGCAGCCACAATTTTTTCATTCATGTTTATTTTACATTTTTCAAATTATCACGATATTTTTCATACAACTATACCATGTATTGCGCATTTATTTTCTGATAAAAGTACTGAACTGTTCTTCACTCTGCATTATGTACTTCTATGTTTTAAGCATGAAGTTCAAGGTTGTATCAATGTAGATCGCAAGTTTAACTCTTTTTCGATGTTCACCGAGTCCATACAAAATGAGGTATACACTTGAATACGATTTTACACAAAGAATATGTATGGTTTTTTGAATTTGAAAAATAAATCAGACTGATGTGATTTGATAGGTAAAATCATTTATTGTAGCAGAAAACTTTTTATTCCAAAACGTTTTTTTTTTACTTACCACCAATAATTAGTCTTACGACCTATCCACTTTTTTTAACGAACTCAAGCCTGACTGATATATAAAAAAACACATCAATGAACTTATGAGCAATATCCTTTTCAAACTCGCCATCCGAAGTTGATTCCTCAGTTTGGATCAATGCTGTATTCAATGCCTGGTTTACCAATAACGCTGAGAAAATAAAAAATATATATTTTTTTAATTATGAATATCCAGAAATTGTTAACTTTTATAATAGAATATCAAATGCTTTGATATCAGATATTCAGATGCCATTCTTAGGAAACCTACCTTGCCCCAACCGACGCACATACAATATTTACAACAGATGCTACAATTTTAAGTTTTCCGAGAAAATCCTCAGTGCAGACTTTATTGACTAGATTTGATGATTTGTCTAGAATTTCGGCATCTTGATTACACATCTTGGCTATATCTTCTTTCTTTAGTTTACTATCATTATTTTTTTTCTTCAAGTCTGCAAGCTTATTACTATAAGCTTTAATTACTGCATTCTTCTCTGTATCGACTTTTTCGTCTTTTAGGTAGCAACTTGTGTTGTACGTATGTTTAAGTACATGATCAGTAGGTTCTTTTAGTGACACTTTCTTATTCCCCAGAACGTTTCGAGAAAAATCTGATAATTAGAAAATTGAAGCATGAGTGATAGAATAGCCAACATGAAACTGATCCGAGTTCCCCAATATCACGAGTGTTTGGTTCTAGTACTATTACTATTTAATATTGCAATCTATTGATAATAGATTGAGTTGTTCACATTAAATTTTACATGTATAGTTCACTTGCAATAATTAATTTCAATTTAAATGCAGTCGAGGTGTCACGTATAGCGCGAAAATCAATTCAGGTTTCTTGGAAAATGCAGCTTATTGTGATTTTCTTAATATTCACATATTATGAAAAAATGCAGAGGAAAAAAACGTTCAATAAATAATTTTTTGGGCATCATTTTGTTTTTTCAAGTATACAATTTTTTTCATTTTTCTTTGAAGTTTCCACATTTTCCCACATAACGTATAAATCATTTGTTTGATTTTGCCTATGCATTCATCGCTTCCATATGGAGGCAATTAAACGGGAAAGCACAATCATGAAAGTGTCTTTTAAAGAAGAGAATATATTCTAAATCATAAATGTACATATTTCGCAAAAAGGCTGCTGTCTGTTCCATTTTTAGAATATCGACTGTGAATTTAAATATTTTGTACTCACAAATAATGAATAATGACAACAAAGGAACCGAGATATTCATTTCTTATTGTTGGGTTTGCTAGTAAAATCGGAAATAATTTCTTTCTGTAACAGGAATGTCAAAGGATCTTCTATCCTCCCCACTCTTCGAGTCCCAGAAGCAAGGGCCCGTTGCCACTGCTTCCCTTGTGCGGGGCAGTTAGTCCGTTTGGTACCCCTGACCAACAAAGATCTCTTACAATAAAGAAGTCCTGCGATATAGTTCAGGCACAATAAAAAGTATTTAAAGTGATTCTTCTGACCCGTTACAAAATTGGCGATCCTGCCAGGATAGGAGTACACGATCTTGTCTCTACGGAGCAATTTAGAGATCAAACGACCCTATCTTTGGAAGACAATCTGGAAAGCGGAAATCACTACGGTGGTTAAAATCGAGGAACTCCGGACTGTTACTACGGTGCAGCCCGACAACCAGGAAACAGAATTTGCAGTAGTGGCAACGAAATCTCTACGGAGGTTAATATCAAGGGATAAATCCAGGACTCCGGACTGTTACTACGGTGCAGCCCGACAACCAGGAAGCAGAGTTTCAACAAAGAAAAAGTAAGCGAGTTTTTAAAAAATAAGATAGAAAATTTTTGCTAAGGCGTCGGTATACTGTTGGCATAGCACGACCCCGTAAGCGCAGAATTTATTTCTGAAAAATAAATTATTTAGAAAATAAGCTAGAAAATTTGTGCTCAGACGTTGTTATACTTTTGTAATGAGATGTAATGAAATCACGCAAGTGCAGTGCTTAAAATCAAATAAAATATCATATTGTTACGCGTTCGCGACACTTACACCCGACACTCGCAATCAGGTTTAAAACTGGCTTTCCACGCCTATAGGGAAAATTTAAGTACACACTATCCCACACATACAGACACTTCCACAGATTCTGATAGCTCCATCTCTGAGCCCTGTACGACCGCTCCCACTATGACTTCAGAGAATTCGTCAAAACAAGATCAGGATGTTCTAACACTGATCCTCAACCAACTTCAAATAATCGTTGAGAAACAGGACAGGTTCGAAACTAGCCTCACGACTTTGAACGAAGAAAACCTGAAGCGAGCGGGCGAAATTAGAAGTCTCGCACAGTTTAGCAATGCCTTGGTCACGGAGGATGAATCGAACGACCATCCACAGCATTCCAAGTCGTCTGAAAAGGAAGCATTGTCGCCACAGCACTCCGAGTCATCCGAAAAGGAATCGTCGCCAGACGAGGAAACGCACGATCGCGACCAAACAGCAGGTGGTCCAGAGAGACTCATCTCGCCCGGCGTTCCCCCAAATTCCTTCGCACAGTGTAGTGATCAGTTTCAAAGTGTTCGGCCTATACACCCCGTCCCCCCGGAGAGACCCATCTCGCCCGGCGTTCCCCCAAATTCTTTCACACAGTGCAGTGACCAGTTTCAAAGTGTTCGGCCCATACATTCCGTCCCCCAGTGGTCTAACACTTACCCAGAGCCGCGTGTTCGACTTCAGCCCCCAAATCCCGTCATTCAGTGTACTAGCCAACAGCCGGCATCCCCACGTGAATCTGTGAGATCTAGCAGAATAGGTGAACAGCCCCAAAGTTTCTCCGCGCAGGTCATTGACCAGCAATGTGTTCAGGTCCCAAATTCCTTCTCGCAGTATACTAACCGGCTGCCAGCACCCGCTCATCGCACTTTTCCGAGAAGCAACCCATTGCTACCAGCGATGCACCGAATGGAGAACGTCGAACCGCTTTCCCAGGCCAAAGAAATCATCCGCACGGTCGAGGTTTTAAACGGCCAAGATGATGTTGGCGTACACGATTTCATCAAGACCGTGAAACGCGCGAGGTTAAGATGTTCCCAACCTAGTTTACTACTGGACTACATTTTAACGGAGAAAATAATTGGAAGTGCTAAGAGAGCAATCCGGCACTACCCTATAAGTAGCTGCGATGATCTGTACAGCGCTTTAAAAACAAATTTAGCTACTACAACCACTCTGGAAACGTGTCGTAGTAAACTCGAAACTATCAGGCAAAATCATGATTCAGTTCAGTTTTTTAATCAAAGATTTAGAAGTGCGTATAATGAATTGATTTATACAATTCAATCGGAATATTCATCCGGAATAGAGCGGAAATTAGCTCTTCAAATGGAGGAAAAATCTGCCACGAAGAGGTACGTTATGAACTTACGCGATGACATTAGCCATCAAGTGCGACCCTTAAAACCCAAAAGTTTGAACCAAGCTTTACAGGAAGCTCTGGAAGCAGAAGTGTGGTGCAGAGAACGTACGCGTACGAAAGTTTCCATAACACCTCGACCAGTACAACCAAATGTTCTTAGACTACCTATGAGGAACGTAACGGTACCTGCGGCCCGAAATCAACAGCCACAAATGCGAAATCAACCCTCCGATAGTCCGAACCACGGACTACCTTTACAACAAAGGATGCAAATGACTTGTAACTTCTGTAAGAAACCGGGCCATTTGGAGAAACAATGCTATGCGAAATCAAAGCAACAGGGTTTTCGCAATGGAACATCTCAGAGAAGACCGCCAGAGATCAGGAATATACAGGAGATGGAAGATCTACAAGACCCATTAGAATGTTACGAAGTAACATCACAGGAACAGGACGAAATCGAACGCTACGAAGAATCTGCAGAGTTTCTGCAATCAGCGGACGATTGTAATCCATACATGGAAAGCATTCTGATGGACGCACCTATAGACTACTAGTAGATTCAGGAGCCTCTATTAATCTCATTAAACATTCTGAAGTTCCCATAGAAAGAACACCATTTGAGATGAGGAAACGTTTTGCCATGGGGAGAGATATTAATTATTCTTATCAAGCAGTAAGAATACCATACTTAGGGAAGTCGCATTTATTTCACATAATTGATAATGATTTTCCCTTGCCAGAAGAAGGTATCATCGGCCGACAATTCTTTAATGCATTCGATAAATATCACATAACTAAAGATTTCCTTTACCTTGATAACAAAAAATTACCCCTTTATGAGGACGGAACATTTGTTTCGGGAAACACAGCACA
>CAKNXH010060065.1:88367-172565 GCA_932178445.1 Andricus quercusramuli | reverse complement strand
AAAATTCTTTTCTGCCTTTGACCTCAGCTCTGGGTTTCACCAAATCCGATGAGTGAAACATCAAAGAAATACACGGCTTTCTCGACATCTGAAGGTCATGTTGAATTTAACAGAATGCCCTTTGGACTCAAAAATGCTCCCGCTACCTTCCAAAGGATGATGGACAATGCCCTGAGAGGATTGGTAGGAAACAAATGTTTTGTTTATCTTGACGACATTGTCGTATTCGGTTCAACTTTAAAGGAACACAACGAGAACCTAGTAAGCCTATTTGACAGACTCAGAGAAACGGGATTAAAACTTCAACCTGACAAGTGCGAGTATTTACGCCCAGAACTCGAATATTTAGGACATTTGTTAACTGAGGACGGCGTGAAACCTAACCCCGCAAAAATACAGGCAGTACGAGATTTTAAACCACCACAGAATGTCACCCAAGTTCAGAGCTTTTTAGGACTCGCAGGGTATTATAGAAAATTTATAAAAAATTTCTCTCAAATTTGTAAGCCTCTTACAAATCTCACACAAAAGGAGACACCTTTTGACTGGTCAACGAATTGTCAAGAATCCTTTGACAAAATAAAAGAACTATTATGCTCAGCACCGGTTTTGAGATTTCCAAACTACAAGGAGAAATTCACTTTAACGACAGACGCATCTAATCATGGACTAGGCGCAGTATTATCCCAAAACGGTCATCCCTGTTGTTACATATCAAGGACGTTAAACAAAGCCGAGATCAATTATAATACAACGGAAGAGGAATTGTTAGCGATAGTTTGGGCATGCAAAAGGTTAAGACAGTACCTTCTTGGGAGAGAGTTTACAATCCAAACGGACCATCAGGCGTTAATATGGCTACACAACGTGAAAGATCCCTCTTCACGATTGTTACGGTGGAGATTACGTTTGGAAGAATATCTTTACACTGTCGAACACGTAAAAGGAAAGGAAAATAAAGCTGCAGATTGTCTATCTAGACTATTTCCAGTTCAACAAGAAGAAGATTCCCTACAAAATACAGCAGAAGAAGTTGAGCTGGATGTGGAAAGAGAAGAGGAATTAATAGGACAAGAAGCAGCCGGTACGTCCAGAGAGTTTCCTCGGCGTCGCATGGATGCAGATCAACTTATCTCAGATGAGGAAGGATTAACGGATGGGAGAGAAAATTTGTTAAGAGAATATAAAAAATACATCAAAAACAGAATGTCTAGCAGAGAAAATGTTAAACCTAACGCCGGAGGTAATCTCTGGCGCACTATATCCAAAGAAAGGACAGGAATCCAGGATACATCTCAATATAAACTACCTCAATTTAACGAGGCTAAATGGCTGGAGGTATTGGATAGAATAAACCGAGAGGCCATGGCCTCTAAACTAACAATTACACGTTACCACTTCATAGATCCAACAATTACCCCTTTAGAAAAGGTGAAGATCCGGGACTATCTCAACTTCTTGAGCCAAAAGCATGAAGACCAGCAATTTCACACCTGCTACACACCACGAGCAGAGCTCACTCAAGAAGAAAAATGGGAAATTATAAAGGAATCTCATGGATCTATTACGGCACAACATTTTGGGGAGAACAAAACTATTGAAAGAGCTAGAACTCTTGGAGAATGGAAAAATATGGAACAAGAAATCATCCACTACATCAAACGATGTCCCGTTTGTCAACTACAAAAAACGGTTAGAATTAAAAGACAATGTCCAGCAATTATTCCAGACACGCCTGTCAACCCCAACGATAAAATAGCCATGGACATTTTCGGACCTTTACCCTTGACACTTTCAGGAAACGAATATATTCTCAGCATCCAAGATATGCTCACAAAGTACTTAATCTTGATACCTCTTAAGAATGCGGCATCTGAAAGCATTATAGAAGGGTTATTCGATCACTACATATATCTATTCGGAGCACCAAAGAATATCTTAACAGATCAGGGACAAAACTTTGTATCTGAACTGGTACAGAATTTTGAAAATCTATTCAGGATTAAGCACATAAAAACCACAGTTTATCATCCACAAAGCAATGGAGCACTCGAAAGAGCCCACTCGACTATTAAAAATTTACTGAAAACCAGCATTGAAGATCATAGCACTGAATGGGATCAAAATTTAAAAATAATTTGTATGGCATACAATACTATGAAACATGAAGGCACCGGATACTCCCCCTTTCAACTGACCTTTGGGAGAGATGCAAATTTGCCCTCGATGTTAAGCACCACGCCAAATGTCAGGTACGAGGAATTACTCAATCTATGGAAAAGAAAGCATGAACACTATCTCCAAAAGGCAAAAGAAAAAATAGAGATACAAAAAATCAAATACAAAAAGTTACAGGATTCAAAAATCTCTATACCACAAGGTATCTTCGAGCCTGGGGACCTGGTCAAGTTTATTAATAACCATCCAGAGAACAAACTTTCTCCCTCCTGGAAAGGCCCAGCAGTAATTACAGAGAGACAGGAGAACAATAATTACACAATCCTGTTTAACGACAAGCGAACTAGAATACATTCGAATCAACTGATGCCCTATTACCAATGATGTTTCAGATGATGGCCCTAATCTTATTATGGATATTGAAGATCATATCGGCTGAGGTCATCACAACTGACCTAACCGGGGTAACTATTTACTCGGAAGAATTAGGGCAGGCTCAACTCTATCATGACACCTGGAATATGATACTAGGAGTAGAGACCAACGAAATAGACGAGCGATATCAGTCATTGCAACACATTTTCGCATCCGTCTCGCATCAATGTGATGACTGTTTAGAACAATTTGAGCTGAATTTAATAAAATCAAGAATACAGCGTTTGAACAATCAGAGAAATCTTTTAAACCAACTTCTAGGCAAAACGCGAGCTAAAAGAGGGTTTTTTAACTTCATAGGCGATGTATCGAAAACACTTTTTGGTACTCTAAGTGAAAACGATATGAAATATATCAACGAAGAGCTAGATAAACTGTTCAATGACAACAAAGTCATGTCACAAAGTATTTCTAATCAAACTAAGATTATAAAAGTATTGTTGAATTCAGCCTCTACCGATTTTAAGACCCTTGAAATACACAGTCGAGAAAATAATAATCGCATCAATCAAATAGTTAACGGAACAAACAGAAATACAAAAAATATAGCCATCTCAAACCAAATGACGATTTGCATGATGATAGTTGATGAATTGGGTGAAGATATCAACTTACTGATAAATGCGATAAATGACGGAAAAAACGGAATAGTCCATCCTCAGCTCCTAACACCAGCAATCCTGATAATGGAGATGAAAGAATTCGAAGAAAAGTTCAACGTCAAATACACTATCCCTTTAAAACAGACAAACTTCCAGCATATCGTCGACGTCTCGACAGTCAACGTGGCTATCACAAAGAATAGATTTGTTTATTCCATCCACATTCCTATCCCAGAAACCGAAATATATGAAATTAAACACTTAATTCCTATTCCCAAACAAATTGGTTCAGTTTTCCTTGCCATAATTCCTGACTACGAATACTTATTGATGGGACAGGGGCACACTACATACGTACCTACAGATAGAACAATATTAGAACTATGTAAAAATTATGGTCAGATGAAAATTTGTAAACGAACGCAACCCACATATTTAATGTCAGAAACTAATAGCTGCGAGAATAGCATATTACGGATGAATGTAAAGACAATCAAGGATGAGTGCAAATATTCCCCCTTTAAAATTATGAACATCGCTTTTATACCACTTATGAATGGATACATTTTAATACCCCACGAACCACTAGAGGTTGATGCATTGTCTGAATCAGGTCATGATAAAATTAAAATCCAGGGCCCTACGAAGATTGTTAGTAAGGACAAATGTATATTGAACGGATTAAATATTATATTAAAATTAAGCTCTACTGACACAATAACAAGAGAAATAAGCTATAGGAAAAATATTTCATTACCATATACCGACAAACAATTAGATTCTATAAAAGACAAGCTGATACCGTTGACACAAGAAATTAGGCCTCTGAATTTAAATAATTTAAAACAATCAGTCGACGACATCGAAAATGCAATAGATAAGGTCACTAGAGACAGAAGAACGCGAACCTGGACAGAACAGGCCACCAGTTGGCTGCAGTACTTAGGATATACAGCAATTGCTGCAATCATAGTTTTTATGTGTTACAAATGTGGAATCTTCGCCCGACTTCGTGAATGCATTCCTAAAAAGATTTGTATATTTTGCGTAAAAACCCAGGTCACCGCAACACCAACAGTGCATTACACTGTCGCTCCTACTGCACCTACTGCAGAGATAAAAGATGTAGATCGTAGAATTAAGACTACTAATGTTAAAATAAAATCTAGCAAAAAAGTTTAGAGACTAAACCTAATCTAAGAAGGGGATTGTAACAGGAATGTCAAAGGATCTTCTATCCTCCCCACTCTTCGAGTCCCAGAAGCAAGGGCCCGTTGCCACTGCTTCCCTTGTGCGGGGCAGTTAGTCCGTTTGGTACCCCTGACCAACAAAGATCTCTTACAATAGAGAAGTCCTGCGATATAGTTCAGGCACAATAAAAAGTATTTAAAGTGATTCTTCTGACCCGTTACATTTGCCAGAACGCTGCAAATTTCTTTCTGAGAACAGTACTACTATTTTTTGAAACGATTATAACATAAACTGCTGCGATAAACTTCATACAGAAACAAAATATAAAAACAAAATACCATGAAAGAAGTACTTACTTATTTTCGTTTTTCACAGTGTCTAGACCAGATAAGATATTGTCGCGTAATAAGTGATGACCCACTTAAAATATATAGACGCATGAAATAATAAAAATAGTTGAATGAGCATGAAAAACATGATTTATCGGACCAGAATCAACTATATACTTAATTATCTGTACCTTTCGGAACAAGGAAAGATGGATGTCACTCACCAAGTGGCGACACCACATAAATTGTACTCCCCTCCACGATCACAGAAGCTGCTTCCTCAAAAAACAAAACCTCTCTGCGAACTCCAAGAGGGATTTCACCCGAATAAAAATGCTCGATTTGACTTTGTCTTGATTATGTCTTCAAAACGGCGATGTCTGGCTGCGTCTCAAAACTCAAACAAGATATCAGATAATGTCTTACTGTCATGGTCTTAGCAGGGTGATTTCGAGCCGGCGTAAACTTTTTTCGAGACGAAACTTTTTGGACGCAAAATAGAAACTTTCAACTGATGCGAAGGATCAATATTGACGAAGCCGTTGAGAAACCCTAAGCCATTAGAAATACGTAAAAATAAACAACATTGGGTATGGCCGGCAAACGAAAATAAATCTTGTCTCGAAACATGAAATAAGGTTTGGCTCCACCTTGAAACTGAGACATCGAAAGATATCTTCTCTTCGACTTTAAAATGTCTTGATTCGGGTAATTCAAGTCGGAGACATGTCGAAGAATTTTTGCTCATCGCTTTCATACAGAAGCGATAAAAGGAAGCAGCACAATCATAAAAGTGGGTTTTCGAAAAGCAGAGATATTCCAAATCCTTCATTAACATATTTCGCAGAAAGGCTGTTCTCCATTTCATTTTTAGAATATTGGCTACGGAAGTTTAAAATTATTTCACTTTAAACCAAGTATATTCAATAGTTAACAGTTACTCTCAATTAATATACTTCACATTCACAAATAATAAAAAATAAAAACATAATGATTCCTCATGATAGAATCACTGAATTTGTGAAAAGATCCTGTACAATTTACTTTTAAAACTAAGGAAAATAACACTTAAATTTTTTTAGATTTGTCCATCATTCGAACTGAAAATGAAAGTTTAATCATGAATTGGTATAAAAAGCCAACATCATCAAGTCAATATTTCAATTTTAATTGTCATCATCCGTTTCGCCAAAAAAATTGGTTTAATTAAACACTTAATTCATAGAGGTATTATATCGAGCAACGTCAACTTTGGGGTTGAAAATTCAAAGTAAATTCAAGGAAACCTCAAATTGGATTATCATCGTTTTCCGCTTATTTTTTCATTAATAAAGGAGATAAGGATGCACAAGAAAACTCACGCAATGTAGTTTACTTCATTAAATGTACTATAGTTGCAAGAAAGTCTACACTGGGGAAACCGGCAGCAGATTAAAGACACGCATAACTGAACATAAAAGACATTGTGTAAATGGTAACAGTAAAATAAGCCTTTCACAACATGCATATACACGTTGCCATTTTTTTGATATTGATAAAAAAAATTAAAATACTAGCGAGAGAGAACATCTCTTATCAACGAAAGATTGTGGAATCTATTTTTATAAATATTCTGATGATTGTGTCAGCTTGCAAACTAAACGATGGCATATCAATAGTGACTACCAATGCATTTTAAATTGATAATTTGTTTCCAATTTTGAGCTTTCTGGTGCACTCATTAAATGACTTACGTTTTGAGGTTATATCCATCTGTGTTTGTTTATCTTTATACTTCTCACACACTCTAAGTTCTCCTAATATCAAGCTTTCATTTTGCAAAGCAGCTGTTCGTTTATCTTTATTTCTCCAACGTCAAATCATAACCAAAAAATAATTTTGTTTTCGTATCTGGCTTCGCCTTTTCAACACGTAATTTTATTAGACGGTTGGGCCTCCATTTTTCCAGGAAGTCGGAAGATTTGATTACATTTTCTTTTCATATACAAACATAATCAATTGACTCAGGTTAACTTTTTTATTACTTTCTACTATATTTTTTCTTTCTTTTAACTACGATCGTTTTTGAACTTTGATTTTCCTTTGATGTATTTGGCGTTCAAGTTTGGCATACATTTTTTTTTATTTTAGTTCAACTCAACCTTTAAAAGACACAAAGCCATGTCGAAACTTTGGTTAATTGTATGGATACCCTACACATAGAGAAAAATCTAACAATAAAAAACCATGAAAGGCAGTGTCTACTTGTTTTCGACGTTCACAAAGACTAGACCTCATAAGATATACTATGAAAACACTTTCATACAAAAATTCAGTTTTCTTCTTAGTTCGGAAAATAATTCATATAGAAGTAATTTCATACACAATCACAATTTTAATTGATATTAATAACCGTCAATTGATATTGTAAGAAGTATAGTTCCAGCTTTTTTGCAAAAATGAGCGTACGTGGAGATTTGAAGGTATGAGACTAAATATGCGAAAGGGGCCTATTTGATCCACATGATGATCATGGAACAGGGATTTAACTAACTGTTAAAATTTTGGTTGGTATCAGAGGCTTGTGCATCTAGAATACAATAAAAACTCAACAATATATTCTCCTCCGTAAATAACTGGATTCTTTCAGCTTAAATTATAATGAACACTTATATATTCAATACTTTTTCGATCATGATTAATGCTTGCACTTATTCTTCATTCGCTGCATTTTTCTCATATCCACCGAATCGTAAAAACTACGGTAATTCCTCAAGTGCCTCAAGTGTCTATGCTTGTCCAAAACAAGTTATGTAAAGTGAAGTGAACACTGTTTTCATTATCCTTTACTTTTAAATTTCTCTGTGTTCTTAGAGGAAAATCAATAATGATTGGCCGAAGAAGTAATGTTAGATTATATTGACATATAAATCATTAGGAACTGAAGACCTTGATTCTTTTGTTTCCATTATTTATTATGTTTGAATATGAAATATGTGAACTTGGAATCAGTTTTTAATATTTGATGTACTCATGTCCGAATAATAATAGATAGGCGAACGTACATTTTTCGGTCTGCTGGCCTTAAAAAATGGACTCGCTTACAGTTCCATTTTTTACAGAATTTTCTTAAAACTAACCCTCAAAAACTAACAGCCATTCAGAACTTATCCCTAAGACCGCTCGCTCTTATTGCCTTGCCTTTCTCGCTTCGCCTCGCCTGCGCACGCACGTCCCTACTTTTCAGCTTTGCCACGCATTGCCAAACTCTACCTCCGCGATTACTACCTAATATTTATCTACTGTTTGAAATATTTACAGATTACTTATATCTAATCCCTCTCCTATTTACAATCTCTCCGTTTCTATTCCCTTCCTTCTCTTCTTCGGCATCCTACCCCACACCCCCTTCACCCATGCAACTGCCTTTTTGTCCCCCCTTTCATGCATCAATACCTCGATGCTTACCCCACTCTTTTCCACCTCTACGTACTTCTCCAACCAGTGCTTCACTTTTGCATTCCCCTTTCCACACATTTCACACATCCTGTTCTCCCTAGAAAGCCAGAACCAATTCAAACCCTCCATGCACCCACATCTCATCCTCGCTATAAGCTCCTGACTTCTTCTCTCTCCTTTCTTACACAAATATTGTGCTCTCTCTTTTAGCATAATCCACCCATAGTTCCCGTTGAACCTTGACTCGCTTATTATCCGAAACGAGAGGCCCAGGTACACAAATTCTTTTACCTCTTGCACCGCATTTCTCTTCCACTTCAGCTCACCTCCAATATCCCTTCATGCTCCTTTTCTGAACACCATAACCCTGGACTTATCCGCATTCAGCTGTAACCTATTCTTATCCAGTTATTTTCTCAAACACACCATCAGCTCCTTTAATGCCTACTCACTTTTTGCCAGCAACAATATCTCATCTACATACGCGAATGACCAAATTCTAACATCTCCTACTCTAATAGCTCCTACCACTCCAGCTTCCAGCTTACTTTCCATATTAGCGATTAAAATCGCAAAAAGCGTTGGACTGAACGGACACCCTTGCGTGTACCCCCTATGCATTCAGAATCCCTCCGAAATCCCCTCCAACCCTCTCACCTTATCTTCCGTCTGTACCTTAGCCTCTCGATCAGACCTTTTTCCGCTCCCCTCTCCTCATACCTCATACCCGCCCTAAAGCACGCCTGCGTCTTCGGCAATATTCCTTTCCCCTCGACGTGCTTTTGCAGCATCTCCACCACCATCATCGCGTATAGTTTATACGCCGTATTTATTTGCATAATCCCTCTATAATTTTCATGACTATCCCTATCTCCTTTCTCACACAGTGGCAATATTTACCTAAACAGCCACGCTTAAATCTCTACCCCGTCCAGCCCTGATTCCTCAGATCTTCTCAACTTCCTCATTCGTTTCCTTATCTCCTCTTCATTTAAATCCTCCATCTCTGCCTCCCTCGTTTTTCTACTTCTATAATCTCTTGTCCTTGAATGTGAGCCCTCAAGTGAATCTTTGAGAAACTCCGCCCACTCATCACTCCCTTTTTTCTCGCTTATTTTCACTCTACGCTTCCTAAACCCAATAATTATCTACCACACGTCCCCCTCCGCCTCAAAACTTTCAAATTCCTCTTTCAGATCTTTATTGCCACTTCTTGTACTTCCGGTTCAGCAACCTTTTCATTTTTTTACGTTCCCAATCATACAATGGCTTTACAAGTTCTCCCTTCTCCTTTCTGAATACCTTCTTCGCACACAACCTTTCACTTTCTCCTTCAACTCCTCCCATATCTCTTCCACCAACCCCCCTTCGTATCGAACCTTCCTTCACAGCCCCTGATACTTCTCTATTGCCTCCTTCGTCCAGCTTATCCTCATTCTCTGATTCTACCCTCCCTCCTATTGTGAATCTCTTCGTCTCCTTCGACAATTGCATATTCATGATTACATAGTCCCTCACCGATACCCCTACCTTGCTTACATATGTGTATTCTTTCCCTTCCACCCCTGTTATCATACAATTTGCTAACGCCTAGCCTTTATTCTCAAAATAAGCCCTTAGAATCCCCCTCCTTATTTATTATTTTACCCTTCGATTTTCTTTGAAATCTCTCCCCTTCTCTGTAAAAGCCCCCTTCCCTCCCGATCCTAGCATTGAAGTCCCCCCCCCCAGTAATACCATACCCTCCTCTCTTTCACCTTGCAAATCATCCAACCTTTCTTAAATTTTTTCCATCCTATCCTTATTGTACACTGTCACAAACTTACACGTTAACCTTCTATATTTGCTGCCCTCATTTGCACGCCCACCCCTTCTTCCTCTTCATGAACTTCCGACTCTAATCCATCCCTAATCTTTGTTACAATTCCCCCATTAGCCATTCCTTTCTCCCTCACTCTGACCGCCTCCTGGAGTGTTGGGCTGGAAGCCCAGAAGGCGTGATTTAGTAAAATAGAGAAAAGTGTGGTTAGGATGGCAAGAAACGGCAAGAAAGAGCGGTAGGCTAAAGCAGTCTTGAGAGATATCTGTCGGTTGCAGAAGGTACTGCGGAAGGTGGTCAGTGAGAATGCTGGCATTGCTGGTAGTGAAATTGACGGGAAGGAAATTTTTCACACACCAGGATGGCCAACAGTCCGAATAATAGCTTATTATCTGTAGAGCCACCAGCAAAGTGAGAGTTAGATAGCCCCATACGGAAATTGTGTGACAATGTCCCATAAAGTGAATGTTTTTAGTTAGTCATGATCACTGTCCAAATATTGTTCTGTTTTGTTCTCTCCATTTCGCAAATTTCTGGAAGGCTCATATTCATCCTTTCCATGATCTTGAGTGTACAAAGACTTACAGTTATAACTGCGACGTAATTGCAGGTGAGGTTTCACGAATTTTATTGTGTCATATGAGAACATACGATTGATATGTTGGGTTGTGATTGGTAATCTCGTATTGCGCGGAATATTTGAAGTGGTGTGGCATAACATGTTGGTTTTGAACAAAACAAATTTGAAAATTCTTCAGCCTGCTGGAAGTAAACGGATTCAAATGGATCGAAAGTAGTGGATTCAAACTGATTGAAATTTTTTATTCGATCGGATGAGCACTTTGCATCGTCTTCAACCATGTTATATCCTTTCTTAGATTTTGAATTATTTATCCGTTTGAATAATTTTCAATACGTGAAGTGGAATTAATTCCGCCTCTATCCGTTTGATTCTTAACTTTTTCAACCTTATCTATGCGTAAGATGATATTCTATTCATCTGTTTTTATCCGTCTCCAACGAAAAACGTTCTATCCTCATGTACCGTTTTTAATCCATCTTCAACTAAAAATAATCTATCCATATCTATCTATTCAAATCCGTGTTCAAGTAAAAATACGCTATCCATGTCTATCCGTTTCATTCAGTCTTCAACTAGTAACACTCTGCCCGCATCTATCATTTCGAATTTGTATTGAAAAAATAATATTCTATTCCCGTATATCAGTTTCAATGCAAAATTCGATACGTATGTATCTGCCGTGAAAACTATTAGGCTAATTCGTATTTGATAGAAAATCATGAATTATAACGAAAAGTCAATGAGGTTTTTGAAGAAAGGATTAAAGCAGAGCAAGTAATGATTGATACGGATTAAGGTTATATCCGTGTTACATAGCAAAAAAATCAAGTAGGTCGCGGATAGATAAGGATTGGCGGATGGATAGAACATTGTGGATTAGACAGGATAGCAAATTTTTTCTGTGCAAAAAGGATTAAAGAGGATAAGTAATGATTGGCACGGATAAATATTCTTTCCATGATAGTTAACAAGGTATGTCAGAGTAGGTCATGGATATAAAAGAATAGGGTGACGGAGAGGAAATTATGGATTGGAACGGATAAGCAATGTGTTTTGTGGAGAACGGATTAAAGAGGATAGGCAATGATTGGCACGGATGAGTATCCTATCCGTGGTAGATATTAAGGAATGTCAAAGCAGGTCTCACATAGACGAGGTTAGAGTTGCGGATAGATAAATATGAGGTCGCGGATGAAGAATAAAGGATTTAAACGTATAAGTATAAAAATGGATAGTAATGCACAAAAACGGATACAGACAGATTAAAATGGATATTTACACCGGATAAGATTACTATTCAAACGGAAATATGGATATCCAGCGGATACATACAGATTGAAGAGTATACTAAAGTATTCAAACGGACACTTTTGAAAATTTGAAAATTCAGTAGTTTAATTGAATATTAATTTCTTTTATTGGAAATTTAACTGTTCCATTCTTAGTTAAAACCAGGGACCCGAACGAAACTTTCGTTTCATTTCGTTACTGCCAATTAAAACAAATCGTTTGAATCTAATCATCAATGTAATTTCAGATATTATATAATTTCGTCCAAATCTAGAGATAACAGATCAAAGTTTAGTAAAAAATAATTTCTTTCTATCAATAATGAAATGGAACGAAAGTTTCGGTCGGGTCCCTGGTTAAAGCTGGTCTTTTCTAGTTCAAAATTCAACAACTTGGATAAAAATTTGTCTTTTTTTAATTGAAAATTCAACTATACCGCTGAAAATACACGTATCATGGTAAAAAAATTGATTTTTTGTAGCAAATTATCTTTCTCTTTGAAATTTAATCTTCTTGTTTAAAAATTTTTATTTTTCGTTAAAAATTTCAGTATGCCAGTTAAATATTCATCAATTAAGTTGAAAATTCATCTTTTAGATTGTAAATATTGTTAATTTATCTCGGTGGTTGAACATTCTTTTCTTGACCAAAAATTTAATGAATCCATTTTTTGTCGAAAATTTATCTTTTTTACATGAAAATTCGTCCTTTTTGGTAGAAATTAATCTTCTTGTTGAAAAATTGATCTTTTTGGTCAAAAATTCAATTATTCTAGTAAAAGATACATCATTTTTGTTAAAAATTCATCTTTTTTATTTTAAATTTAACTATTCCAGTTAAATATTTACAGTCTCATTTGAAAATTAATAACTGTGATTGAAAATGTTAATATGTTTTTGAAAGTTAGTTTTTTGTTGTTGTTGAAAGTTATCTTTTTTGTTGTTATGAGTAATGCTTTTAACTGAATATTTAACTGATTTCAATTAAAAATTCCATAGTTATAGTTGCAAACTCATCTGTTTGATTCAAAATTAATTTTTTTTAACTGGAAATTTAATTATTCAAGTTTTGGTTCAAAATTTATTTTCTTATCAGTGAAAATTAATTTTTATCTAAAATTCAAGTATTCCAATTGAACATTCTTTGTTTTAGTTGAAAACTCTTATGTTTGGTTTAAAATTAATTCTTTTAACTAAAAATATTACTATTCCATTTTCGGTTGAAGATTGTTATTTTTTCAAGTTCAAAACTCAACTTTTTGGTTGAAAATTTGTCTTCTTTAATTAAAAGTTCAACTATTCCCATGAAAATTGATGTATTCAGTTGAAAAAATGTATTTTTTGGTGGAGAATTAATCTTTTTATCTGAAAATTAATCTTCTTGATTAAAAATTCACCTTTTTGGTTAAAAATTCAAGTGTCCCAGTTAAATATTCTATATTCTACTGAAAAATTCATCCTTTTGGTTTAAAATTTAACTATTTCAGTTGAAGATTCACAATTTTATTTCAAATTCATCACTTTGTTCGAAAGTCAAACTATTTTGTTGAATATCCGTGTTTTTGTTGAGAAAGAATTTTTCCAACTGCGAGTTTAATATTCCATTTTTTGTGAAAAATTGATATTTTTTAGTTGAAAATTTCAGTATTCTTTCAAAATGTATTGATTTTGCAATTTTTTTCTCTGTTGTATTAAAAGCTGTGCACAATGAACGTCATAATTTTGAATAAATCTTTGCTTTTGGCGGCAAATATGAATTTTACTTTTAGTTGACCAGGGAAATTGAAAAACATGGCCGGGAAAAACAAGGAAATGACCGGCAAATTGCAATCATTCGCAGAATCGCCACCCTGATTATTTTTTATTAATTTTTCTTTTATTCCAAATTTTGAAGATACTCTTTCAAACAGAATCAGTGAAATTTTCTTGCTTGAATCAGTGTTTTGAATTATCACTGGTGAACCAGTGATTTTCCGACTTTCACTGGGCCAACCAGTAAGTGATTCAGATGAAATCGTGTTTACATTCCCCGAGTGAAAAGTAACTTTATTGTGAGCTAGTCTATGTGTTAGGAATATTTGGGGGCTGGCCGCAATAAGAAGTGGATTTAATATCCCTCGATTGGAATTCGGGACGCCCTACAGTGAGGCAAAAAATGTACCCGTGGACAAAACAAATTTTTAGCCTATACTACTCATCCAATTTAAAGATTTCTTTTTTTAAAGAAAAGCTTGTCAAATTCTTGCAAGATTTGTGTGAGTAGATTTTTTTCAAATAGTTTAAAAATTTGTTATTTCACAACAAAGTTATAATTCTTTTAACTTTTCATAACAGCCATTTCTTTTAAGACATTCAGAGTGATCAAATAAGATCTTAAAACAATATTACGACTATATGGTGATAATCAATACCAGTTGGTTAGAATAATTTGAAAAAATTTCATTGTTTTATTAACGAATTAAAGAAGAAAAGTAATTTTTAGGGATTGACAACGTTTAGCTCTTTGAAATTAATAGACTTTGTACAAAATGTGAGATAAATAAATGTTCCATCTTCATTAATTAAGAATATTTGGTTACAGAAAACACCCACTCTATGAAAAATCCAATTCATTTGATACCTATGAGAAAGTAAATTGTTCATCAAATGAGCCCAAATAAATATACACTCATAGTGAAAACATCCACAGTACTTCGAAGTTGTCTGCGAACGTCGAAAACAAGTGAAAACTGCTTTTCATGTTATTTGATTTTTATATTTTTCTCATTGTAATCTGTGTCAGTAGGTTATACTTACAAGTGTTCGTAAACAATAGAAAGACAGTTCTCAGAAGAAACACATTAACGCTCTGCCTAAGAATTAATTTTTAATTCTACAGGTGAAAAAATTCCGAAAAAATTAGTAGTGCCTCCAGAAGTCAGCCGGTTATTTGAAAATAGGAAAAGAACCAAATATAAAATTTTACAGTTCGATTATTTTTCTATAAATTTTGTTCATGTATGCAGACCTTCTCAAATCACCTACCAACTGAGACTCTCGGTTTCCTTTCTCTGTCCTCACCCCCCCCCCCCTCCCTGTGCAGTTACAGTAGTTTTGGTGGGACTGACGTTACAACTAGACTCTCCAACGTACGACGAATCACTGCGAAGGTTTCGCAAAATGTTGTTTCTGCTTTTTTTATCGAGTAGAGACTATGATATGATTTGCAAAACTAAATAAATAACGCAAATTATCGTTTTTTGAATTATTGCTAATTTTTTTGCAATTCGACTTCTAAAATTCCAGCGAAAATTGCGAAAGTTTTGCTTTTTGGTAGCAAATGTTAGAAATGTCGAAATTGGAAAATCATCAAATTTGCAAAACGTTGCTCGGCCGCCAATACTAGCCAAAAATTACAAACATTTTGCAAATCGCACTGAGTGATAAAGAACTTATTACCAACGTTATATGATATTTGAAAACTGTTTACAACTTGGCAACATTAATAAGTATAAACTAATTATTATTTTATTAATCACTCCCTAGCGAAAATACCGAAGGTTTCGAAAAATATTGTTTCTGCTTTTTTCATTAGAAGAAGACTGTTATATGATTTGCAAAACTGAATACATAACGCAAATTATCGTCTTTTTAAAATTATTGTTAAATTTTTTGCAATTCGACTACTAAGATTCTATAAGAAATTGTGAAGACTGCGGTTTAGGGTACCAAATGTTAGAAATGTCGAGATTTGAAAAGTATCAAATTTTCAAAACGTTGTTCCGCCGGCAATAATATTAAAATTGCAATTAAACAAATTAGTTACTTTCGTAAGCTAGCAAAAAATGATGAACATTTTGCAAATCGTATACTGAGTAATAATTAACTGAATACTAACATCATATTATATTTCCAAACTGTTTAATACTTGGCAACCTTATTAATAATTATGAACAAATTATTATTTTCTTCACGATTCCCCAGCGAAAATACCGAAGGTTCTGCAAAATGTTATTTCTGCTTCTCTCCATTGAGAAGAGACTGTTATTTGATTTGCAGAACTGTATGCATAGCGCACACCATCGTTTTTCGAATTGATGTTGCATTTTTTGCAATTCCACTCATACAATTCCTGCAAGAATTGCTAATGTTGCGTTTCGGGTAAAAAAATTCTGGAAAAGTCGAAATCCAGAAAATATTAAATTTTCAAAAGGTTGTACGACCGGCAACAATATTAAAATTGCAATTAAACAACTTCGGTACTTTGTTAAACTAGCTCATATTGGATTTGCAAACTGTTTACGACGTGGCAACATTACTAATGATAAACAAACTTATATTTTTTTAAAATTATTCCCCACATTAAATTGTCAAAGTTTTTCAAAATTATTTTTTCTTACTATTGAAGGGTTTCATACAGTTTGTAACGGATTTACTGGGGTTTTTTTATTGGATAACGTAATGTGGGACGAATATTACGATCCATTGCATTATACATAATTTTGTAAGGTTTTCCAAGGTAACTTGCTTCTTTAAAAAAGTCTTCGGAAGTAATAAAATAACTGCCGATGTAGAAAAAAGAGGAAAGTTTTGAAAAAAGACGAGTGATAATATACAATCAGGAATAAACGATGTTGCCTTTCCTCCCATGTAACTATTCAGTGTATTGCATACCGAGGGACGAAAGGCGACCATGTTACGTCCGCTGAGTTATGAAACCAAAATTTCTATTGTAATATTCAGAAATTAAATTTTTTTCTAAATTTGTAGTTTTGCCGTTATTGATTGAGATAGTTTACTTTTTTTAAATTTTCAAAAGCCATTCGTGAATTCAAATGAGAGTAAATTTGTCACCTTCAATGTAATCATACTTAATATTTGAGTGAAAATGACGCTTCGCCGTTCTCTACTTATAGTTTTCTCTCAAAGTTTTTGGTGGCAAACAAACTTGGTGGACTATAAACACCGATCACATAGTACTGTGAAACACGTATTTTACCTTAGGCTATTCTGCAATTTAAGATTCGAATTTTAAGACAATTTTCTGTTGATTTATTATTCATATTATATAATCTGTACATAATCCGTATACATTCGTAGTCAATATGCAAATTGAAGAATGTTTTGGTTGTTATTGAAATCAGATTCGAATTCAGAGACAACATACTTTCAACTGTGAAATATATATAATATATAATTATATATATATATATATATATATATAATAAATAAAATTAAAAAATATATAAAATATATATATAATAATATATAATAATAATATCATAATAAAATAATCTGAAAATTAAAGAACAGAAAGGACAGGAAATATATACAGACAGATTGTATCCGAAAGGTTCGTAGACATTTTCTTATAAAATAAAAATGATCTAAATTTTGTATTCCGTTCTTCGCGTTATGATTGAAAATTCTGTTGATGGGTCATTCCCCGCCGAAGTGTAAATTTTATGCGTGTTTCCCCCGGTTTCCAAAAATAGAATGAACACAATAATTGACCAATAGGAATGTTTTTTGTATTGATACATTATAAAAGCATTACTAGTAATACTAGTAATGCTAGTGACGCTTTTTTTTGCGAAATATTTGTATTTTTTGGCTAGTTTAACAAAGTACCTAATTTCTTTATTTGCAATTTGAATACTGTTGCCGGTCGTGCAAACTTTTGAAAATTTAATATTTTTTAGATTTCGACTTTTCCAAAAAAATGTTACCCAAATACGCAACATTTGCAATTCTCGCAGGAATTTTATGAGTGGAATTGCAAAACATGCAAAATTAATTCAAAAAACGATGAGGTGCGTTATTCATACAGTTTTCCGAATCATATATAATAGTCTCTTCTCAATGGAAAGAAGCAGAAATATGATGTTAGTATCGATTATGATGTTAGTACATAGTTAATTATTGCTCAGTAAGATTTGCAAAATTTTTATAATTTTTGGCTTGTTCACAAAAGTAACTAATTTGTTTCATTCAAATTTTAATATCATTGCCGGCCGAGCAACGTTTTTCAAATTTGATATTTTTAAAATCTCGACATTTCTAACTTTTGCTACCCAAAAAAGCAATCTTCACAATTTTCCCTGGAATTTTAAGAGTCGAATTGCACAAAATTTAACAATAATTTAAAAAACGATCATTTGCGTTATGTATTTAGTTTTGCAAATCGTATAATAGTATATTTTCAATGAAAAAAAGGAGAAACAATATGTTTCAAAACCTTCAGTATTCTCAATAGGGAGTGCTTAACAAAATAATAATTTGTTTATAATTAATAATGTTGCCATATCACGAACGTTTTGCAAATTTAATACAAGATAGAGACTGAATGTAGAATTACTCACTCAAGTTTGCAAAATGTTTTGAATTTTCATGGAGCAATGGGGGGCAAATATTGAAAATTAATTTCTTTAAACGAATTGCCAACCCGATCACGTTTTGCAAAATTTTATTTTATGTTCAATATATAAAAAAACAACTATACAATTTTCTTGAAGACCTTCGGAATTTCTGTTACTTGACTTGATTTTTATGTCTTATTCCACTGGTCTATTTTTGCAATCAGCCGAATATTCAAAAAAATTTTATTACAATTTTTGGTCCAATTTTCACTCAGTGAGGTAAAAATCGTAATAAATAATACAAGTTAACAAAAAAATGTTGTTTACACAATTTATTGTAGCTTATAACTATCTTCTCTGAGGAAAGTGCTAGAAAGTGGCGGTTTTTCTTAAATGTATCACGTTGCTGGGACTTATTAGTTATGAATAAATAATGAATTAACAATATTATCTTGGATCAGACGTGTTTTCTCCAAGGAAGGAGGGGAGGCAGATATTCAAATATGTGTAATTCCACATTTTTCTTTTACGCTTTGAAATTTCTTATTATTCCTTTATAACTAAAAATTCAAAGCAAATCTGAAGATTTCACAAAAAAGCCACTTCCCAGCATCACGCTAAGAGAAGATACTCATAAACAATAATCGATTCTCTAAATAACTATGTTTCTTAACTTGCATTACTTATTGCTTTACTGAGGAAAAAGTGGTTGAAAATTTGAGAAGTAAAAGTTATGAACAACAGTAATTTGTTTAAATAATTATTTTTGCTAAATTGAATCAATTATTAACTCACTGTGAGTGAAAAGTAGACAAATAGTTATGAAGTTCAGAAAAAAACCGCCACTTTCTGTTACTATTTAGATTTACTATTATTAAGAATACTAATAAAAAGTTTTAACAAATAATTTTGTTAACTCTAATTAATTATTCACCTTGTTCTAATTGAAAAATTAACAAAAAGTGGAAGATTTTTGAAAAAAATGCAGTTTTGTGGCATTAATCTAAGATAATATTATTAAAAAACATAATTAATTGTTGAAATCGTTATTGTTGTTAAAATTAATTGAGTATTACCTCATTTCAATCGAAAATCAGACAGAGAGTGGAAAAGTTTTGAAAAAACCGCGACTTTCTAACACTATAATAGGAGAAAATGTATTGCTTAAAACAATAAACTGTTTAAGCAATTTTTGTTAACATCTAGTTGTCAGTATAAACTAGTATTTCATGTATTGAAGACAATTTCCATTAGGAAAATCGCAAAAAACAGACCCAATCCAGACTTAAAAATTCATCCATTTCGGTTAAAGATACAGGCAAACCCCGAAACTGGACTGAAACCGAGAGTTCAGTGTAACACCTTTTCCTATGTTTTGATGAAATTTTGGGCTTCGCACTTTTTGTAGGTTGGGGGAGGGATAAGGCAAAACTGTCGTTGTCAACGAGAGGGGGAGGCGGGTGGGGGTTCAAAAGTAGCCTAAAATTGGCAACTTGATTCATGGACGACCCCAAACCAGCTGCCGGAACACGCGTACGACCAGATGAATACTGGCACTGAGTAACCAGTGACGTAATTTCACTGGCTTGCAGTGAAACCACACTGATTGTCACTGACACACTTCTGGCTGCTGCAACCAGTCACATTTTAATGGGAATCAGTGAAATTTATCTGGTTCATTTTGAGAGAACCGGAACCTACTTATAATGTTTTTAGAAATAAGTACAAAACAGTTTACTACACAAAAAATCAAGCAGATAAAAATGAGAGGACTGGAGTAATTGTTGCTTATACTAAAAGCATGAAAGAGTTGCAAAAGAAATATAAGGGTCAGAAACTACCCCTACGCGATAGGATAGATCCGGATTGTAAAATAAATGACCAATTACGAGTACTATCGGCAAATTTGGTTTCAGAAGTCTGCACTGAGAAGCGTGTTTTTCCTGCAATAGAAATTGTACAAGATGTTGTTGACAAGATTTGTGAGCATATTTTGCAAAGGTAGGTTTCCTAAGAATATCATCTGAATCTCTGATATCAGAAAATTTAATATTTTTCATTACAGCTTACAATTCATTTCTATCCATAAATTTAAAGAATGGATTTAATTATTTTTAGCATCGCATGTGAACCGGATAGTCACTAAACCATTTAATCAAATTGAGGAATAAACTTCAGGTCGCGCGTTTATAAAGATAGTGTGTAAAGGTTTGTTGCTATGAAATTGAAAAAAAGCCAATACAAAAAAATGTCTTCGTTATTTTATAAATTAATCGGTCTTGAGTTTGTAAACAAATAAGTATGTAAGTCTCACGTGTATTGGTATTGATATTGGTGGAGGGGAAAAAAAAGTTTGGAATGAAGAGCTTCTATTGCAAAAACGTCTATTTGTTCAACAAAACCTTGGCCTCCAAACGCGAATATGTTTTTCTGTTATTTCCTTCTTGCATTTTATTTATTTTATAGATTACTTCAGCAGATAATTCATATCGGGTCACAGATGTATTTTCATAGTCTTTGAACATTTCATTACACTCTGCGTCGTTTTTCCAAAAACTTAATTTGTTCATTTTCAATGTTATTTTTCACGATTAAAACAAAGAATACGCTTCCCAGAAAACACTAGTTAATAACGAATTAGCAGATCTTTTTTTTGTGCATGCATACAGACGCACTCGTGAAAACCTGTTTTTGGGATTCAGAGGGTGTCAAAACGTTGAAATTTAACTGATGTATAAAAATAACGGCTACTTAGAAACACAAAATTAGCTGTTTTCTACAATTTTCATTAGAATGTTTATAAACTTTTAGAAAACAACAAATTTCTGTTTCTGAAATTTCTAATATCAACAAAGTTTTTCTCATATATGAACAAAAAAAGAAAATTTTTTTTTTAAACATCATAAATCGGGTAAATAAGCAAGTAAAATCTTGACCTTCAATATGTATGAGTTGATAAGGTCTTCGCAGTTGCAGGTCAGAAAATGGAAGAATCAATATTTAAAATTTTTTAAAACGTTAATCGGTCCCAGCAGGCCAAAACAAAATTCCACAATAGCTCGATCGATGCGCATCGAAAACGAGAGCACTGGAAAAAATATTTCGGAGCACATTTAAGGTATTAAACTATCGGACTCAGCACACCAGTCCTAAGCGGAAATTCAAAATGTGAAGATTTGTCCATAACAGCCTAGGACTGAAGCATGTGGAAAGTTTAATTGTGAGAGCAGAGTTGCCCTCACCTGATGCTGAAGGTTGGGCAGCTAGGATGCCAAGGCTCTAGTAACAAGGTTAAACCATTCGAGGGGCTATACGTGATTGTGAAGGCTTGCTCATCCGGCGTATACGAATGAGCATCACATGAGGGCGGTTTAAAGTGAAGATAACACTTTTATAAATTGTCCAAATACGTGGACCCTAATGGACCTGAGAAGCAGGAACTTACGACGGAGATACATTCTTCTGAAACATCATAAATCGGTTCTAGCAGGCCAATAAAAAATTCCACCATAGGTCGATCGATGCGCCTCCAAGACAGGAACCAGTGGAGGGTCAAAACGTAAATATTTGTTCCAAAACAGCCTAGAACTGACGAATGTTGGTAGTTCAATCGACGACGACATCCACACTTCCACTTCGACGACTTCCATACCATTAAAATTTATCGTAGAAGAGAATTTTAATGGTCTGGAAGTTGTGGAATTTTAATTTAATTTTCCACATTCATTGGTTTTTCCCGGACGGAAAAGAAAACAATACAATATATCATGTCTCGTAGTCTTTCAACACAGCCTAGAATTAATAATTCTTGATTAATTTTAATATTGCATTGTTAAAAATACTCCTGATTGAATTCCAAAGAGAATCAGGTAACTCAATTTTTTAATTCGTTTTTCATTGTAATTTTGTATCAAAAAATAAAGTAAGTAAATGGAAATTTTTACAACGTCATTTTTTTTCTTCTGTGAACAATCGAAATAAACTCGGAATTTTTATAACTCGAAAATTGTATATTCCTAAAATAAAGTAGCTTTTGAGAACAAACCCAATTAGAAGAATTTCCTCACAATAAAGGATCAAAAATGTGAAAAATTTATCTCGCTCGAGATGATAAAATAAAGTTTTCTTGCTTTTTAAATTACACAGGAAGGTAACCATCCACCAACTATTTTTCGTGAAAATGCAAGAACACGTAAGCTTTACTCAATTTTCGCGTGCAGCATATATTTTTTACAAATTTTTTGGCCTGATTTTACTCTTGCTTTACAATTTCTGTTTAATCAAAAATAATGTTGGGGTAGTTTCTTCTCTAAAAATTTTTCGACAAAGAGAAAATCGCATTTTTTATTAGTCATTGTGAGGAAATTTTTTTAATTGTTTTTTTTGTATGCAAAAATCCACTTTATTTCAGAGTAAAATAATTTTTCATGAGAATGCAAAAAAAGTAAACTTCATTCAAATATCACGAGCAACATACATTTTTTACCAATTTTTTTACCCGACTTCGTATGTGAAACAATTAAATAGGTAGTTAGTACCCTCACTTCTGGGATGGTTTTCACCCCCAAAAACCTGATTTCCGCAGATAAGAAAAAACATATGTCGCTTAGTTTTTTTTTTACTACATACAACATATGTGACAACAAAGAGAATTTAGGAGAACACCTACCTAGGATTTCCTTGTGAGTAACCAGGGAACCTCAATGATCAAACCAGTGACGGAATTCCACTAAAGTGAGTGAACAATTGGCATCCAAAGATGGATTGTAGTATCGAAATTCTCATTTTTATTTAAACTCCAATTAGTGTGTCTTATTCCAAGAACGCCTCTCAAATTTAGAATTAATGTTTTACAATGTTCCTACAGCATTTTTCACTAAGTACCACAAATCTCACACCATTCCTGAATTTCCTTGAAAAATTTCATGAAGTTTTCGCTTCTATGAAAAACTTGACTTTTTCGGGTAATGTGCATATCTCTCGCTTCATTTAAGCTATTGTGTCTGTTAATCGCTTGATGGGGATGGGGTTCTCTCGTAACAGACCGCAACTTTTTTGAGATTGTAGTTCAAATTCTTCTTTATTCTTTCTCACTGTCGTGGTGTCGAAAACCATTGAAAACAAGAAGGTGGTTTTTCACACATAAATAGCAAAAAAAAAAAAGAGCACTTGTTACACTTCAATCACAATGAGCGAGTAGAATTATAAAAAACTGTAGAATAGATGAACAAGGAAGATGTCCGTCTGCGCGGCGGCGAAGTTGAGACTGACTGAAAACCCAAAATCCAGCCGAGCCAAGCAGGAGGACCGCACCATCGGTGGCGAGGCGCAGTACTGCTCGTCGCTTTCTCCCATGGTGCATCTTCTTCAGAGCAAGTATTGCGGGAGATTCCAACAACCCGTCCGCCTCGTTCCTTAAACAAAACGTCACTGAACACCGCCCGCCCAAGATGATCTCTCCTACGACGAATCACGATGAGTCTTCCTCTGCCGTTTCCCGGACGATTGGCAAAAGGGCAAGCTTCACTATGGGCCGAACATACTCTCCAGTGCAAGTCTTGATCGTGGCGGCGCGCACAAGTCCATCAGATCTCTCATGAGTATGAGTAACGCGGCCGAGAGGCCATCTTCCGTCAGATCTGATCAGAGACGAATCCAATACGACCATGAGATCTCCGACCTATAAATTGGGGCGCTGACGGGTCCACTTGAGTCGCTGCTGGAGAGTATTCAGATACTTGCTGCTCCAGCGCTTCCAGAACTGATCTCGCATTCCTTTGACAAGTTTCCAGTGGGTCAATCGATCAAGATTCGTCGCCTCGACGGGAATTTCCGTAATGGTGCCTAGAGGTCCTCCAATCAACCGATGCCCAGGAGTAAGGGCGTCTAGATCCTCGATATCACTGGAGAGAGGTGAGAGGGGTCGACAGTTCAACACTGTTTCGATGTTCACAAGCAACGTGGAGAATTCTTCGTAGGCCAAGTTCTTGGGCTCGGCTATGCGTTTAAGATGAGTTTTAAAGGATTTAACCCCAGCTTCCCAAAGTCCATCAAAGTGAGGAGCAGCTGGCGGGATGTACCGCCAGGCGATGCCTTCGGTTGCCATTGAATCAGCGACGCGATCCCAGTCAATCCCGTCAAGTAATTGTTTCATCTCTAAATCAGCGCGATGAAAGTGAGTTGCATTATCACTCCATAACTCAGCCGGTTTTCCACGTCGGCCACAAAATCGGAGTAATGCACAATGCAGACTCTCGGTGGCGAGATCAGCGACAGCCCCAAGATGCATTCCCTCGGAAGCGAGGCACACGAAAACAGCCACGTAGCCCTTAATAGTACGTGATCCACGTCCCTTGGTGGCATGCAGATGGAAGGGCCCAGCATAATCAAGGCCGGTGCGTGTAAAGGCTTGAACTGAATTCACTCTTTCTGGTGGCAAAGGTGCCATTGCCTGTTCCATGGGTCTGGGTTGAGTTCGGGTGCTACAACGCACCGATGAACGTGCGCTCGAATTTGACGTTTGCCGCCAACAATCCATGCGCGGCGAACGACGTGAACGTATGTCGAGCGAAATCCACCATGAAGTGCTCGCTGGTGGGCCCAAGTGATTACCAACTTAGCCAGAGGGTCGGCACTGGATAAGATCGGCGGACGACGTGCGTTGTATGAGAGCGACTAATGCTGGAGACGACCTCCCACTCGCATGATACCCATCGGATCGACGAACACGTGGAGGCCTTTGAGGGCGCTTTGGCGCGAGAGGTGACCTTCTTTCTTTTGAAGTTTCCCTAGGTCCGGTGCAAAGTGATGACGTTGACATAGAATCACGCATGCGTAAAAGGCGTTTTTGAATTCTTCAACAGTGATAGGCGACAGAACAGTTACGGTGGAAGGACGCTTGAGTCGCAGTCTCACCCAACGGCAAAGTCGTCCGAAGAACCGTAGCAGTACATTTAAATCTGAAAACTTGGCCAGAAGCTCATTAGCAGAGGTAGGTGGAGCATTCGCATCGGCTGCGATTTGCCTGACGTTGACCGAGGCAAAATTAATGGAACTGCATGGCCAATTGGAAGGTGACTCGCGCAGCCAACCAGGTCCTTCAAACCATGACTTATCATGAACGAGTGTGGTCAACAAAGCTGCTCGAGATGTCACGTACGCTGGGTTCAGATGAGACGGCTCGTGTCTCCAACTGATCGATGGCAGGATTTCGTGAATATGGCTGATGTGATTATCGATCAATGAATTGCCCACTGGTATACTGGAGTGGATCGAATGAAGCACGATCTGAGCATCACATTAAGCATAACATTTATCTGGCGGAACGCATAGATCATCGGCAATGGTGCGAAGCAGTTTACTAGCAAGTAAGGCGGCTCGCAACTCGAGCCGTAGAATCGTCATCCTGGGCTCCGCTCTGGTGGAAGGCTGTAAGTTCTTGATGGAGTTCAATTTCGTTTTGGCGGCCAGCAGCACTGTTGATACGTGATCATCTTCGGACATGACGCGTGCATACACGACTGCAGCCATCACACGTCGGCTTGCATCAGAAAATGCATGGAGTTGCATTTGGCCAGAAGGACTGGTCTGGATCCAGCCAGGAAAGGCGACGTCAGGAACGTGAGACAGATTTTTCTTGAAACTCGTCCAGCGTTAAGCCATAGACGAAGGCAAATCTTGGTCCCAATCCAACCCAGCTCGCCACAAGTCTTGCTTCAGCATTTTGGCCACCACGGTGACAGGAGCCAACCAACCGCATGGATCGAAGAAGCTTGCGATTGCTGAAAGGATCTCTATTTTAGTTATTTGCGTAGCACCTATCGAAGGCGATGTTAGCCGAAGATCGTCGCTCCGAGGATTCCATAAGATACCCAGCTCGTTCACTGGATGATCCTCACTTATACGAAACCAAGAAGGTCGTCGGCACTCTTCACTCGGGAGATCCTGCAATAGCTGTTGATCGTTTGCGACCCACTTGCGTAACGGAAATCCTCCAGCATTCGGCAACGTACATGTCCTTCATCAGAGCATCCACCGCTTCTGGATAACATTTCCCTTCATTGAAGCCCAACTGCTGAATGAATCCAAGCGACAAATAAGGTGCGCATGATTCACCGTAGGTCAGGGGTCATCAGCGAGGGGAAATTTCTCGAGTCCAGCTCCGTTAACACGTGTGGACCGCTCGCTGCGGCTCTCCCACCAAGAGTCTCCACTCTACTCTAAGGGTTCGGGGTGGTGGTAAATTCTGACGTCATACAATAGAATTTACCACCACCCCGAACCCTTAGAGTGGAGTGTAAACTCTTTGTGGGAGAGCCGCAGCGAGCGGTCCACACGTGTGAACGGAGCTGGACTCGAGAAATTTCCCCTCGCTGATGACCCCTGCCGTAGGTGACTGTGAGCATTTGAAAGTGTCGAACAGGCTCCTCCTCAGAAGGGCTCCATGCGATCCGTTGTAGATCAACATCGCGGTTATCGATTCTGATTTGGCGATACATCATTTTTACATCTGTACAGAAAGCAAAGCAGTATTGGCGCCAGCGGATTATCACCCTCCAGGGAGCATCGTTGAGACTGTATCCGACTGTGCCCGAAGCTAAGATTCTTGATCCCCTCTCTGTCAGATGCCATTGTGTGGAATGTAATGGACTGGTCGATCGCAGTCACGAACCTCTATGTTATTTAACTCACGCATGTGGCCCAGTCGGAGATATTCATTCATTAACTCTCTGTAGGCCTTTGCCATGTTAGCTTCTCGCCTCATGCGTCGATGCAATTACGTCAAAGCCGCGACTACGCCCGGAAGACTCTCGCCAAGAGCGCTTACAATGTCGGGTCTGGTGGGCAGCCGTAGGATGTAACGACCGTCCGAGTCGCGGCGATGCTTGTGAAAATATTTTCACATTGCTGATCGTCTGGTGCTTGCCTCGCGATGATGGGAAGATTCTCTATCTCCCAGAATCGTAGAAGCTGACCCAACAATTGTAGGTGCCAGCGAGGCACCGTTTCGGTTAGCTGGACGAGACATGAATTGGCTGAAGGTAGCCAACTACAAGGAAAGGTCCGCCCAGAGATAGTCCAACCCACTGTTGTCTGTTGTGCGATTAAAACTGCTTGTCTGATTAAGCCAGGTCGTAATAGTTCGGGCAGCACGTTAGCGCCAACTAGCGATTCAACGGGTCCTGGAGTATCGAACTTTTCGTCTGCAAGTATCAAATTCGGCCATAGAGCACGTACCGTTTTTTTTTTTTTACGAGGGAGGTGGAAAATGTGCTATCACACACCGAAAAATGATCCGCACTTCTCGGTAGTGTCGGGATATTGATATCATCACTACAATGATCTGAATATATATGAATATACAAAGATCTTAATTTGACCATTATAGTGATGCTACCAACGACCGACTAAAAACCACCACCCTTTTCTTCTTGACAGGAATCCCCCCCCCCCCCACGGGACCGCTTTCGCATTACTTCAGGGGGGTGCCGTTACTTGCCTACTAGGGATTCTGCTGGTTTCCTTTTCTTTGGCATCTTGTCCCAACCAGGATGTACGCATCGTCCTCAGTATGTGCGTTATTGCCGCACATCGGGCTCGTGGGCTTTCGACATCCTGGTTGGGGGTGTAGGTTGGACTGCCTCTGGCTTCTTGTAATTTCTCCCTATAGGAACATATTTCACTTCATAGCCCAGCCAAGATGTTACGCATCGTCCTCAGCAGCATGTCGATGTCGTACAACGGGCTCGTCGGCCTTCGAACATCCTGATTGAGCATGGAATCTGGCTGGTTACTACTTCCTATCCACAGCTGCACACGTCGTCCTCATCAGCGAAACAGAAGTCCCGCATCGGGTTCGACGGCCTTTGGCAGTTTAGGGCTTGGGTAGTTTCCTCGCTGGCGTCCTCAGTCTCTGAGTTGCCCTTCTTCTTTCTTCTTGCGTAGAATGGTTTCGACATAAGTCGAAACTCTGTTCCACCATTCCTCGCTTTGAAGCATCATTCCGACAATATTGTCAGGCGTAATGTTCCCGATGTCGCTTTCAAGCCTATGCTTAACTTCGGCCCAGCGTTCGCACTCAAAGAAGGTGTGTTCAGCATTGTCGGTTTCCGCCTCGCAATACCCACACTTTGGACTACTTACTTTTCCCCTCTTGTATAGGTAGTTACGAAAGTACCCATGTCCTGAGAGGAATTGCGTTAAGTGGTAATTTGTTCCTCCGTGCTTCCTGCCTATCCAGGAGCTTACTTCTGGGATCAACCTTTCGGTCCATCTTCCTCGGTGATCATTGCTCCAGCGTTGTTGCCATCGTTCCATAGAGGCTGCTCTGGCTTCGCTTTTCGCTGTTGCTTTGGTCACGTCGGGTCCCCTGCGAAACACTTTCTTCTTCTCTTGGGCTAGAAGGTCGATCGGTATCGTCCCCGCGATTGCAAGAATTGCTGGTTTTGATACCGTACGATAAAAGCACGCGATTCTGAGCGCGCCTCTTTGTTGCACCCCTGCCAAGCGTCTCCGGTAGGTCTTCTTTTTTAAAGCATCAGCCCATATTTCGGCTCCATAGAGCATTATCGACTGGACCACTGACATCAGCAATCGGCGCTTGCTGGCTCTCGGGCCACCCACGTTGACCATAAGTCTACTGAATGCCGCTGTGACTCCTGCTGCCTTATCTGCTGCCTGTTTTATGTGGTCAAAGAAGGAGAGCCTGCTATCCATCCAGATGCCCAGATGTTTGACAGCAGCCTTCGCTGTGACCACTGTCGATCCTACTTCCATAGGTATCTGCAGGGGGATGTGTTTCTTCGTGACTATAACTAGCTCGGTTTTTTCCGTAGCCAGGTCTAACCCGTGGTCGTGCATCCATCTGCTTACACTTCTCATTACCTGATTGAGCTTCCACTGCAATTACTCCGTTGTTCTTGCAGCAATTACAGCAAGTATGTCGTCTGCATACCCCGACAGGTATGCATGATCCGGCATCTCTATTCTCAGGATTTCATCGTAGGAGATGTTCCACAAATCGGGGCCAAGGATTGAGCCCTGGGCAGCTCCGGCTGTGATTTTCATCTTTCTTGGGCCCTCTATGGTGCCGTGTATTAGGATTCTATCAGAAAGATAGTCTCTCAATACACGCATGAGGTATTCAGGTGTTTTGAAGCCCTCCAATGCCTTAATCATCTCGGTCCACCTGGCCGAATTAAACGCATTTCTAACATCCAGTGTTGCCAGTAACACGATTTTCTTGGTGTAGCGGCTTTCTCCTTCCACTCTAACAATAGTGTCCACCACTTCTTGGACACCGCTTGAACAGCCGCCAGCAGGCGAGGCTTCAACAATTTCTCCATGAGCTTTCCAGTGGTATTCAGCATGCACAATGGTCTGTACGCCGATGGGGAGTTCATATCTCCTTTCCCTTTTCTGATGAGAACTAAACGCTGCACTTTCCACTGTTCATGGAATATGCCAGCTCTCAAACAGCAGTTCATTATTTTCAGCAGAATTTCTGGACAAACACGTGCTATTACTTTTGAAACTTCCGCCGGTATACCGTCGGGTCCTGGCGCTTTCATGTTCCGGAGAGAGTTCACGGCTGTTACTAATTCCTCCTCGCTGAAGAGTGGTATCTCCTTTAGAGGGGTACCGTAACAATCCTTCTCTCTTACTGAATGTGTCGGGAAGAGTACGTCGACGATGTACCTCATAGCTTCCACTCCCATTGATCCACTCGTTGAGAGGGTCCCGATTTTTCGTGTTACTATTTTGTAACCCAATCCCCAAGGTTCATCGTCTACTTCTTCGCACAACTTTCCCCAGCTCTGGCTCTTACTTTTTTTTATAAACTTTCCCAGTTCCTTCTTCGCTATCTTATATGCCAGCACACCTGTTGCCCGCTTTCTGGTAGCTTTCCGTCTACGTTTTATACATTCCCAACGGAGGTCGGCGATTTCTTGATTCCACCAGTAAGCAGAGTTCCTATTTCTATGCCCCTCCTTTCGAGGCATCGAGAATTCACAGGCCTGGTTTATGATCTGCATGGTGGCTTCCACAATTGCTTCTGCCCCCATATCAGTTCTCTCCATGAGTCTGTTATGTCCTTCGGTCACCGCCAGGGATAGTTTCTCGATGTCCATTTTCGACACGTTCCATCCTTTGCCCTTGTTCTGCTGTGTCCTGACTCCTATGCTTTCTCTTACGGTGAACCGTATATACTGGTGATCGCTCCCAGTATAGTCCTCAAGGACATCCCAGTTCTCCATAAGTGGGGCCACTCCTTCTGAAGCCAGGTTAATATCCGGAATCGTTCCTACGTTGCCAGCTCGTCTGAAAGTTGGCGTTTTGCTGGTGTTCATGACAAGCAGGCCCCGTCTCGCGGCCATGTCCAGGATACGCTTCCCTCGCGAGTCGGTTCTGGGCATTCCACCGCCCTTGCGCTGAGGTCTCCCGCGGCTATTACTCCTCCCTCAGCTTCCTGTATTGTATCCTCCAGTAGATCCAGTTTTTTCTGGAAGTCCTGGATGCCCTCGTTCGGTGTGAGGTAGCAACTTACATAAGTGACAGCCTTGCTCTAAATCCAGACGTAGTCGTCTCCTGAGCCATGGCTTTCAATCGGGTGTCCCCTTGGATTTCGTCCTCATATGGCTGCAGTACCAAGGTTATCCGCAAACCATGTGGGGGTGTCCTTATCCTTGTATTTCTCGCTAATGATAAGGAGATCGATGTTTTTTCCGCGGAGTAGATGATCTAGAAGATCGTTCGCATCTTTGCTTCTGTGCAAATTGGCCTGTAGAAATCTCGCCATGCCTATTTTTGCTTTGCTTGGTCAAGTGCCTGTCCAAAGACAAAGCATGTCCCTGTCCCTGGTATGTGCTTGAGGTTAAGACTCTCAGGCTTACTCGTCAATGCCTTGCACAATAAGCAGTGTGGTTCGGACGCACAGACGTTTGCCCTGTGTCCGCCCATGCCACATTTATAACACAGGCCGCTGCGATCTGGCCCTTTACAGATTCTGGCTTGATGTCCGTATGCCAGACCTGTTGGCCTTCATGATCAAAACCTTTACGCGTTCTGCTATTGTGCCGAGGTCCCTCTGAAGTGCGTCCTCTACATCCTTCCTCGTGGTCACGGTGTCGATGTCCAGGATCTCTAGTTTGACTGTGCGGACCAGATTTCTCATGGTCCCCATGTCACCCAGATGCTTCTGTAGAGCTTCTCCAAAGGCTTTTACGTCCTTCGCTTCCTTACCCAGCTCTAACAGGACCTCTCCATTTCTGGTCCGTCGAATTGACCAAATGCAGGTCTCTGTATCTTCTGGTCTCAGCTTCGACTTGATGTCTCCCAACACCTCTGCATATGACTTCCCCTCCACTGGCTTTATCAACACAGCTTCGGGGCGTTGCTTTCTAGTCGGTCTTCGTTTGCGCTTCTTTTCTGAGGCCGCTTCATGTACTGCAGTATGTTTTTGGGGCGTCTCACCTCCTCTTAGTTGGTTATTGGTTCTCTTGACCTTCTTGCCCTTGACCAAATTCCAAACATGGAGAGCTGTATCCTCTTCTTTTTTCTTCTTCTCGAGCGGCGTAGCTGCCTGGCTTTCTGCCGGGCTTGATGCTGCTCTAAATTTCTTTGGCGTTGCAGCCGGCGTGCTTATACCCCTACTGGGGCTTGCCTCAGCCGTCATCAAGAGGCAAATGAGACTATCAATGTTGGAATTTTGTGTCTTCCGTTGCCACTTCCGTTTTTCTATCATTTTCTTCATGTGACTAATTCCGGTTTTGACTGTCGTGCTGATATTCTGCTGCTTCTTAGCAGCTTCCAGCATAGTCGACGTCAGTTTGGCCATCCCATTGATAAGGTCCCGGATGGACTTCACTTCTGTCTCGATAATCTTCTGTAGGGCAATCGAGCACTTTGCGGCCTCTGCTACAGGTTTTATGGTGGATTCGGATCTGTCAATGTTACTCTTGAGAGTTGTCGCCATGTCTGCTGCACTCATGTGTTGCTTCGTAAAATCTGATTGTGTTTGTATAAGGTTCTCCATGAATTATCGCCAGCGTATCGTGCATGGAAGGGCGGGCCGAAATAGCTGGGAACGGGTATACCCTTGGGCCTAAGTCCTACCCCAGTTCCCTGGGGCCCAGCCTTCGTTTAACCAGTCCCGGAAAACACGGACTCGCCCGGGGCACTGCAGATTCCGACCTCTGCAACCACCATGCACTCCCTGATCAAGGCCCGAAGGGGCTGGATCCTGATCCCTGCTGCAGCTGATACCTCGGCAGTGCAAGCACACATCAGCCACTCGCCACGTCAGCGGGTTAGGCAGACGTGATTTAGAGCACTCCCAGTGGGCCACAGCAGGAAACAATCGTGGTTTTTTCTCGGTGTATCCTTCACCCAGTGTGTGGGGACGCGCCAAGTAGGGGTGACACCTCCCCTTCCCCGCAGACAACTGCGGAGGTCCTTGGGAGCACGTACCGTTGGTAAAAGCGGGACTGCTGGAGTCGACAAGCCAAGATGCTTTAAACAATAGGCTCCGATATTGATCGGTATATTTGAACCAGGTAGATGTAAATCTAGGTGAGTTTTGAGACGTGCACGGTTAATAAACTCGCTCTCCACGCCGCTGATGCTCATATCAAACCTTTCCAAGAGGGCGTTGGCCCTGTAGGCAAATGCTGTTGATGTAAGGGTAACCTCAGAGCAAGAGTCGACAGGACTCGTGCGGCGATGACGTCACCACGCCCACTGCTGATCTGCAAAACGGCCATGGGTAAAATCACTAGTCAAGATTTGGCTGGAAGAATTCCTCCAGATACTGGCACTTGAGCTGAATATTCCCCATATTTGCCACGTTTGGATGGGATGGTATCAGGAAGGCGTGCGCCCTCACGTTTGCTTGCATCCTCATGTAAAAGCGAGTGGTATAGAGATCCGCAAATTGAACAGCTTAAGCGCGACGGACAAGTCTGGGCAGCGTGGCCAGAACGTATATAATTGAAGCACAGTCGCGACCGGCGGACGATGTCTCGACGTTCATGAGAATCCAAGGCAATAAATCATTCGCAGTGACCGGTGTAGTGAGTCCCTCCACAGCAGCCACAGTTCTCGTTGCCTTGAGTAGCAAGCGGGCGATACCCTCGGGGTTTCGGTTGGGATGGACCAGGTGGCAGAAATGATCGATTGACAGCTGCGCGGTTGCTTCTGTTGCTCTCCAGTGAGCTAATTGTACGGGATCGACGACTCAGGAACTCGAACAGTGTGTCGAAGGTAGGCATTTTTGGAGGTTTTGTTACCGGATCAATGTCGAATTTCTCCAATTCTTCCTCCCATGCTCGTCGAGTTAATGGATCCATACAACTAGTAGCCACGGAGATGAACCAATCTACCCAGTACTCTACGGGCCGATCCAAAGCTTTGAGTTTCTTTCGGTGCCGTTCCAGAGTGTCACAGAGGTGCAGCAGTTCCTTGGCGTTCTCGTCTCTCAAAGGTCGAAGATTGCGCAGCGCATTAATGTGGTCTTGGGCAAGCAGTCTTGGATGTTCATAGCGTGCAATTAGCATATCTTATACAGCAGTGTAGTTGGCTCCCGTGACAGGAAATGAGTCGACTGCCAGCTTCGCTTCCCCTTGTACATATGTTTTTAAATAAAAGAACTTCTGAACATCGCCAAGTTGCTCGTCTTTGTGAATGAGCGTCTGGAAAGCGTCTCGAAAAACCTCCCAGTCTTCTCTTTGGCCGGAGAATGTTGGAACTTCCATTCAAGGCAGGCGTACACTCGTCGATCCTGTTCGTTGCAGAGGCAAACTCTCGTTCCCGGTGGGTGTTTGCGTCCCAGAAGTGGTGGGAGTCAGCCTCTGACGGATGTCATATAACTTGGACTGAGACTCAATGTATGCTTGCTCCATCTCGGTGTAGACTGCGCTGCCAGGGTATCCATTCTCGTCAGCAATATCTCTTTGAAGAAGCGTCAAATGATTGCCCTGAAAGTCCACCTAATAAGAGCGTGACAACTCTAGCCTTGCCTGTACCAGACCAATCGTCTATCGATAGTCGGTAGAAGTGATCACAGTTGACGTGAAATTCCGAATCACCTTCACAAGGGCCTGTTGAATGACGATCAACTCGTCCATGGTCTCTGACCTGAAATCAATGTGTCACATAAGCATTTCGACGCTCCCATTGAGCGGAGTTTTGTTCATGAGTATTGTTCCATTTAATCCCTTTCACAAAGAAACATAGTCAGTCGAGACTGACTGAAAACCCAAAATCCAGCCGAGCCAAGCAGGAGGGCAGCACCAGCGGTGGCGAGGCGCACTATTCCTCGGCGCTTGCTCCCATGGTGCATCTTCTTCAGAGTGAGGATTGCGGGAGATTAAAACAGTGTCACACTCCTAGTTCTAAGTAGTCCGTTTTCATGTCGCGTGTCTTACTGTACATTCGCTCGTGTCTTTGTTGGATGTTTCTAATTCTGTTGGCATTATTTTCGGATCGGTGACCGATAGTCTATTTGGTCTCTGTCAAAATCGTATTTTCCGAAGTAAACTGTTGTCTGGTCTTGTTTCATAATTTCTCCAAACGCATGAAACTTTTCTCGGCTTTCCACAAAAAAAAAAGTATTTATGATTTTTTGCTACCACGGCTTTTAATTTTTGAAACACTGTAGTATCTCATCATATATTTTGTCTCAGGCTGTTAAGGATCCTAAGCTTCGTTCCTGGTTCCTGTTGATTGACTCTACGTCGCTGGCCCTCCGAATTTCTGTACGAAGATATATTCCTTCCTCTCTTCTTGTGTGTCAAGGGTTGGGTAAGAAAATCAGGGAAAACTGAATTTTAAAGATTCGCCCAATCAGGAACCTATAAAATGTCTAACTGTGACGATTTCCTCAACTGCCACCGTATTTGAACCGCATTCTTCCACCAAGTTTTCTCCATATCCGCGATTACTCGCAATCACTTCAGCTTCTTGATTCTTTTGAATACGAGTCCTAGGTTTTCCACCCTGGGGCATTCCGATTTATGCTATCATAGTGCTTAGTTTTTCAAAACCTCGTGCCCTTGAATAAGTAGACACGAGGGATGAAGAAAGTCAAATTTATGATTAATTAAACATGTAAATTTATCAGTTGAATCGTGAACCTTTATCTCATATCAGTTATAACGTCGGTCAAGCCCTTAATGTAGTGCACGGGTGAGGAACAACTTTGCAAGTAGCAACTTTGCACGTGCCCAACTGTGCACGTCGATGGCCGGACGGACGACTGTGCACGTCCATCTGTGCACGTTCAAGACCACAGGAGCCCATCTGTGCACGTCTAAATTTCGACGTGCACAGTTGTCATTTGGACAACTGTGCACGTGCACAGATGTCCCTTGCCCAACTGTACACGTCGAAATTTAGACGTGCACAGTTGTCACTTTGTCAACTGTGCACGTGCACAGATGGTACTTGGACAACTCTGCACGTCAAAATTTAGACGTGCACAGATGGACTCCTGTGTACTTTACTGTGCACAGATGTCACTTTCCTAACTGTGCACGTGCACAGATGTCCCTTGCCCAACTGTGCACGTGCAAAGATGTCACTTTCCCAACTGTGCACGTGCACAGATGACCCTTTACCAACTGTGCACGTGTACAGGTGTCACTTGCCCAACTGTGCACGTTCATGTCCTTACGTAAGGGTTGTACTTAAGTAATCCAGAAAGTTCGAGGAATTCAGAGAATTCAAATAATTCAGAAAATTCAAAGAATTCACAGAATTCAAGGAATTCAGAGAATTCAAGGGATTCAGAGAAAGCAAGGCATTCAGCAAATTGGAGGCATTCAGAGAATTTAAGTAATTCAACAAACTCAAGTAATTCAGAGAGTACAACAAATCCAGGGAATGCAGAGAATTCAGGGAATTCAGAGCATTTAAGTAATTCAGAGAGTTTGAAGAATTCAGAGAATTTCTTGCATTCAGAGAATGCAAGGGGTTCGGAGAATTCAAGGTATTCAGCAAATTGAAAGCATTCAGCGAATCCAAGAAAGTCAACAAACTCAAGGAATTAAGAGAATTTGAAGAACTCGAGAAATTCTGAGAATTAGAGGAATTCAAAGAATTCGAGGAATTCAGAGAATTCGAGGAATTCGAAGAATTTAAGGAATTCGAGGAATTTAAAGAATTTAGAGAAATCGAGGAATTCATGGAATTCAAAGAATTCAGGGAGTTCGGAGAATTTCAGTCATTCAGAGGATTCAAGGAATTCAGAGAATTTCTTGAATTCAGAGAATTCAAGGGATTCGGAGAATTCAAGGAATTCAGAGAATTCAAGGAATCCAGAGAATTCAAGGAATTCAAAAATTCTATGAATTCGTCGAAAGTGAGGCTCGCAGGATTTTCAAACTTTTGCGCATGTGCGAATTCTTTCTCCCATTTGTTCATTAAAATGGAAAACTTCCTGGCATTAGTCTTAGAATTTTTATCATGCAACAATCGAATTTTGGGCTGCAAAATATTATTATATAACTAGGAAATATCGATATCAACAAATTTTAATAGATTTATGAATCATGCCTTTGGAGTGATACGTACAGTTTTGATATTCGAAATTTTTGCACTATTTTTGACCCATGCTTGAGCAAGGGAACTTTTTTTCTTGCGGGACATAATACTTCATTTTTCACTTATGGAGTTTTTTTCGAGACCCTATAAAAATGGTTTATAGGTATTGAATTTAAGAAGTATTAGGCAGAAAATTTTCAAGAAAATCGTGCCAGATGCAGCAAGATAATTTGATATTAACGATTTTATCGCATATTTTCAAAAAGGCCTTTTTCCAGAGGGAATACACGTGAACATTTATGGGCTTTGAACAACTTCTAAAAAGGGGATGGGGTCAACTTTGTACGTAGCAACTTTGCACGTGCCCAACTGTGCACGTCGATGGCCAGACGGACAACTGTGCACGTCGTTGGTCAGACGGACAACTGTGCACGTGCACAGTTGTCCAAGTGACAACTGTGCACGTCTAAATTTTGACGTGCACAGTTGTCCAAGTACCATCTGTGCACGTGCACAGTTGTCCAAATGACAACTGTACACGTCAAAATTTAGACGTGCACAAATGGACTCATGTGCACTTTAACGTGCACAGATGTCACTTTCCTAACTGTGCACGTGCACAGATGTCACTTGTCCAACTGTGCACGTGCACAGATGTCCCTTGTCAAACTGCGCACGTGCACAGATGTCCCTTGCCCAACTGTGTACGTGCACAGATGTCCCTTGCCCAACTGTGCACGTGCACAGATGTCACTTGCCCAACTGTGCACGTTTATGTCCTTACGTAAGGGTTTATACGAGGGTGATCCTCTGTATCTATGTATAATAAATTTTTAACAGTTACAATTATTAAATCCGAGTGGAATGGAGCGTATTAACTTTCTTAATGTTAGTTTGAAAATATTTCAAATATTATTTTTTTCAAATTATTCTTCTCAAATTATTAAAAATATATGAAAATCTCTCTTTGTTCGACCTGAATGCCTCCAATTTGCTGAATGCTGTGCTTTCTCTGAATTCCGTCAATTCTCTGAATTCCATGAAATCTGTAAATTCTTCGAATTTTCTGAATTCTTTGAATTCTCTGAATTCGTTGACCTCTCTGAATTACTTAAATTCTCTGAATTCCTTGAATTCGCTCAACTCCTTGAATTCTCTGAATCCTTGAGTTCTCAGAATCCTTGAATTCTCTGAATTCCTTGAACTCTCTGAATCACTTAAATTCTCTGAATGCCTCCAATTCGCTAAATGCCTTGCTTTCTCTGAATTCCTTGAATTCCTTGAATTCTCTGGATTCCTTGAAATCGTTAAATTTGAAGAATTCTGTGAACTCCTTGAATTCGTTAAATTTGTTTAACTCTCTGAATTCCGTGGATTTGTTGAATTTGTTGAATTCTTTGAATTCTCTGAATTCCTTTAGTTCGTTGAGTTCCTTCAATTCGCTGAATGCCTACAATTCGCTAAATGCCTTGCTTTCTCTGAATTCCTTGAATTCGTTCAAGTTGTTGAATTCGTTGAATTTGTTGAATTCTCTGAATTCCTTGAATTTGCTGAATTAGTTGAATTCCTTGAATTCGTTCAATTCCTTGAATTCGCTGAATTTCTAGAATTCGCGGAATGCATTTAAATTTGCTGAATGTCTAGAATTCTCTGAATTCCTTGAACTCTCTGAATTACTTAAGTACAACCCTTACGTAAGGACACAAACGTGCACAGTTGGGCAAGTGACATCTGTGCACGTGCACAGTTGGGAAAGGGACATCTGTGCACGTGCACAGTTTGGCAAGTGACATCTGTGCACGTGCACAGTTGGGCAAGGGACATCTGTGCACGTGTACAGTTGGGCAAGAGACATCTGTGCACGTGCACAGTTAGGAAAGTGACATATGTGCACGGTAAAGTGCACAAGAGTCCATCTGTGCACGTCTAAATTTCGACGTGCACAGTTGTCCAAGTACCATCTGTGCACGTGCACAGTTGTCCAAGTGACAACTGTGCACGTCTAAATTTTTACGTGCACAGTTGTCCAAGTACCATCTGTGCACGTGCACAGTTGTCCAAATGACAACTGTACACGTCGAAATTTCGACGTGCACAGATGAGCTCCTGTGGTCTTGGACGTGCACAGATGGACGTGCACAGTTGTCCGTCCGGCCATCGACGTGCACAGTTGGGCACGTGCAAAGTTGCTACGTGCAAAGTTGTCCGTCACCCCTAAAAAGCAATTGATTTTGAAATGAGAAAAATACGTGCTTACTTTTTTGTGTTCGAATAAATCTGGCGAGTGAGACCAAGAAAATTTGAAGAAAAACATGTGAACCACCCAAATAAATAAACCTTGAGATTTCTCTAACCAATGGCGGAGACAAGTGTGTAACCCGTCATTATACATCGCCACATAAACAACACTAAAACACTGATAAAAAATATTTAAAAAAATATTTTTCCCCTGTTTACTTTTTGTCGAATCATAAAAAAATACATAAAATAATCAAACGATTTTGTCAAATCGAAGACAGATAAGTAACTTGAAAAAAATTATTACCTACCAAGTAGGCACGGTAGTTAGTGGTCATTAGGACCTTCAAAGGACATCAGATGTCTCTATATCCACTGGAAGACTCAAAGAAGCTTAATGAGAGGAAACTATTGAAACGTAAATTCAAAATAGTACATTGTGCATCGAGGGGGTAAAGAAGGCTATTTTGACGAGTCAAAATAGACGTACACCCTTGACACTCACTGTACTGTATTTGTATGTGTAGCAGGCCTAAAGTTTTATATAGCGGGCGCAAAGTTTCATGTAGCGGGCGTAAAGTTTCATGTCAGCCCAGCGAAGGAGTGCGCATGTCCGAACGTCACTGGGCTGGAAGCGGCCACATTACGCCTGCTTCACGCGCATGCAATGGCGCGTTTTTAAGGGGGTCGAACAAAAAGAGATTTTCATATATCTTGAATAATTTGAAAGGAATAATTTCATCAAAATAATATTTAAAATATTTGTAAACTAACTTTAAGAAAGTTAATACGCTGTATTCCACCAGGAAGGAATGATTTTAACTGTTAAAATTTTATTATACGTAGATACAAAGGATCACCCTCGTATAAACCCTTACGTGAGGACATAAACGTGCACAGTTGGGAAAGGGACATCTGTGCAAGTGCACAGTTGGGCGAGGGACATCTGTGCACTTGCACAGTTAGGAAAGTGACGTATGTGCACTTTAAAGTGCCCAGCAGTCCATCTGTGCACGTCTATGTTTCGAAGTGTACAGTTGTCCAAGTACCATCTGTGCACGTGCACCGTTGTAACTTGGACAACTGTGCACGTCGAAATTTAGAGGTGCACAGTTGTCACTTGAACAACTGTGCACGTGCACAGTTAGTACTTGGAAAACTGTGCACGTGCACAGATGGTACGTACACAGTTGGCACGTGCACAGTTGTCCGTCTGACCAACGACGTGCGCAGTTGTCCGCCTGGCCATCGACGTGCACAGTTGCTACGTGCAAAGTTGACCTCATCCCGTAGTGCACATGCGCACTTTCACTCGCTTTTAAATTTTAAGGGTGTTGGTTAAATCTGAGTCGGATTTTTTTTGCAGGCACAGCACTGACACAAGACATATTTTTTTCAAGTATTTAAGAACAGAAGAAAGAAAACATGTCAAATATCCGGGGTTCCGCGAGATCTTCGGATAAATAAAATTTAGAGGAATTGAGCCTTTTGCTGAGGCAATCATTATTGTTACAGAAATTATCAATTTTTTGAAAGGGAGAAATATGTGGATAGTAGAAGACGTTGAACGACGAAAACCGTTAAAAAATTTATTTTTCCATTCACAATTCTGATATCACAGAATCATTTTCAAATGTTATCACATATCCGAAGGTCCACAACTTGATGATGGTGAACCTCAATTTCGCGAAAAACGTCGCGAAATGGAGAAAAAAACGTACAAAATTTAGATGACCTGTATTTGGGAGGACCATGAGACTGTAACTGTAAGCAGTGAAGCAAAAACGACATGTAGACCAGCTGTCAAATTCGTGCTCCAATGCTCTGAAGTCTGAACCACACATCGGAAAATCGGGGCGCCCTTCCTTATCGAACGCGGGTCCAGGCTCTGAGTCTCAGCCAGAGATAAGGCGGTTTTCAATTGTAGATGAACCAACTTATGATTGTATGTGAATTTGTAAATTTACCCAATTTGAAATTATATCTTTGAAATTATCGGGTCCCGATTTCGCGAGCGGAAAAGTGTGATTCGGACTTTAGAGCATCAAAGCACGAATTTAACAGCTGCTGTGCAAATTCCCTCCAAATTTTATTGATCCAAGGATAACGCTAAACCCGGAATATTTGACATGTTTTCTTTCTTCCGTTCTCAAATACTTGGGAAAAAATATATATTGAGTTAGTGTCGCACCTATGAAAAACAAATTTCCAATTTGGATTTAACCAACACCCTTAACGCGAGAAGTTAGTATTAGGCTCTAGTTTGTTCGGCAGTCTCTTCGTTAATGAAGTCTTACGGTTCTTCCTACTATTTTCCTACCTATTATTATCAAAAGGAATTCGTGAAGCGAGTAAACGAATTACAAGCTCATTTTAACGTTCTGGCTATCCACTAAAATGAATAATAATTTTAGTAATAGAGAATTCAGAAATTTAGTCAACGAACTAAGGTAAAATTTAACTTTAATCTCTTAGCCATAAAGGCACAAGAGTAACAATTTATATCAAAGAAAATTCGTGAACCTAGTCAACCAAACTTTTTGGGTGCATAATTTTGTATATTCTTCATTTGTCATATCTCGCATAGCTTTATCGCAAAATCTAATATTAGATTTTTCGCTATAATTGATATAACTCTGATAATTTTTTTTATCGAAAAAAGTCATGAAAGTCAATTGTTGGTCTTTTTGAGTACTACGAATAGCCGTATATAGCATTGTGCTATCCAAAGTGGCTGGATAACGAACTTTTTTCGGGTTTCAGAAGCTTTCAAAACATAGATTCGACAAAAACAGGGGGGGGGGGGTGTTAAATTTTACACAAATCTAATGCCATCTCTTCAGAGAATGTAAAAAATTCTTTCGAATGATACAATATTTGAACCCCTGGTAATTAATAAGAGGACCAAAAGTGAAGAATTAAAAAACAAAAATTTCTAGCAATATTGTGCGAAAAAATTATAAATGATCTCTTTTCCTAGAGTAAATGGCTAAAAACTATGATACATTCTTCGAACCAGTTTCGTAAAAATATAATTACCAGTAGCAAATAGTATTTTATGTAACGGAAATAATTTATGATTAAAAAGCTACGAGAAATCGTACAAAAACGTATTTTTTATCGGAAAAACTTGTTAAACTTCATGGGAGTTGCGGTAACCCTAAATAACCATTTTTTAAAACGCGTTTATGTTTTTGGGTCTTCGAACAAGTTTTTTGGCATATTTCGATATAATTCAACCTCAAGAGTTGGAAAACACAATTAAAGAAAAAACGTCTGTGCATAGGCATGTAACTTTTTTTCTGTTCACCAATCTCGAGAAGTAAGAGTACTACGATCATGAGATTTGGACGAATTACAACTCCGATTAATATCGAGATCTAGTAGGATTTTAAGCCCATCGATCCATCCATAGATCTATTGTTGAACCTTTTACAACCTACCAGTGCCGATTATTAAGATTACAAATATTTTGTATACTTCTTTTACTAAACTGTATGGGTAACTGTATGGGTAAGACGAAACATAAGCCTGACAATTATTGGAAGTATTAATTTTTTTCTTTTGTTGCAGAAAAACCTCATTCTATGGAAAAGCAAATTCATTTTATACCTAGGAGGAAGTAAAATGCTCACGAAATGAGTAAAAATAAATACACCTGTAGTGAATGCATCCACAGTACTTCGCAGCGGTATTTTATCTAGCCTAGTCTCTGTCGACGTCGAAAACAAGTAAAAACTGCTTTTCATGGTACTTTTTTCTCAGATTTTCTTCATTGTAGTCTGTGTCAGTAGGTTATACTTACAACTGTTTCTCAAAAGTAGAAGGACAGTTCTTAGTAGAAACACATTAATGCTCTGCATAAGAAGTAATTTTCAATTCTGCTGGTGAATCTAACAATATGAAGATCTCAATTCTGCTATTGTTTGCATTTATCATTTGTGAGTTTAAAATATGTGAACTAAAAATTACTATTAATGATTTAATACACTGTGTTCCAAGTTCAAAAGTTCAAAAGTTCTGTACTCTGTATTGTAAAAATAATATGGATAAGAGCCTTCCTGCCAAAACTGTAGATTAATGGTTTCAAATATATTTATATATTCTCTTTGAAAAATCATTCTTATGATTTTGCTTTTCCCTTTCATCGCTTCCATATAGAAGCGATGGTGATGGAAACAAAATAAAAAAATTGGTTCATATGTTATGAAGAACATTAAGCACATTAAGAACATTAAGTCTCCCTTACGTGGAGACTGAAATGGCACAACTTTATTTGCAATAAAACTATAGTAGATTATATGTATATATGTACATATTTTTCATTTCTTTTTCTTCTATTCCGAATTTTGAAGATGCTTTCTATATTTATTTCACATAAGGGAAAAAATAAGTTTTGGTACATTTTATCCAGAATTGTCAATATTAGCTTAAGCAAGTTGAAACTCAAAATTTCTCTTCAAAATCAGCCATAGAATACAAATAAAGTATTACTTTTTAAATATCACCCCCGTAAGTCTGTTTCGTATAGTAACAAAAAAAAATACCACGGTTTTTTGAATGCAAATTGCTTTTAATACGTATAATGCCACTTTATACTGATAATGAGATGGTTAAATAATTTGTTTAAACAATATATTATTGTTTTTAGCAACTTTCTCTCAGAATATAAATATAGTGTCACCGTTTTTTCCAGAAAATTTCCACTTTTCGTCCAATTCTCAACTAGTCTTGAGTAATAGTTAATTAATGTTAACAAAAATAGTTACGGTTTTAATAGTTTAATAGTTTAACGGTTTATCTCTTCTTCACTTGAAGTGACTTCATCATTAATAAAATTTATCAAAAATAATTATTTAAAAAAATTACTATTGTTCATAACTGTCTTCATTCGCATTAGTGTCAGGTGTCTTTGGTTTCTTTCTGAAATTTTCAACCTCTTTCCCACTTTTCAATTATTAAGGTAATAATTATTGCAAGTGTACCATAAGAGTTGCTTAAACAATTCATCATAGTTTATAACTATCTTCTCTGAGAAAAGTGCTAGAAAGTTGCTGTTTTTCTGGAATGTAGAAATTTGTTTTGTCTTCTTAGTTATTGATAAATAATAAATAGACAATATGACTATCGACCAGATGTGTTTTCTCGAGGAAATAAGGGAAGGCGGATATTAAAATATGTGTAATTCCAAATTTTTCATTCACGCTTCACAATAAACTTCATGCTGTAATACAAAACAAGACCTTAAAAGTAATTTAAAGACCTAGTTCTCCCACTAACTGACAACACATTTTGTAATAACATATAAAACTAAAGAAAAATAATCGACCAGAACAAACTCACGTTTCCTATATGTATTCATGACCGCTGAATCCGAACCCGTTGAGTATTTATCTCCAGCTCGTCATGATTTCCGTCAATCGCGAAAAATGAGGGAAAATCGATTTTTCCGTATGCAAAAACCTGATACCGCACAAATCTAGATAATTCTCATTCTCCAAATAAAGAAGTCAGCAAACCACATAACCATAAATTCATAAACTCACAAACGCAAAACCTACAACCCCTTTGACCCACAAATTTCCTCTCCCCGTCTCTCCTCACACCTTCTTGACCATTCTCGTTCTACTCCCTTGAATTCCACAAACCGTAAACCTGCAAACCCTACTGGTGCAAACCGTACACACAAAAACACTACATGTACCAATGCTTAACCCACTAAAAATTATCTCCCCTCCTTTCTCGCCCCTCTTGAAACAACCCATTTTGATTACTATATATCTCTTCCATCCCCATGAAGCACAAATCGTCAAATGCTAGAACTAAAAACGCTAGGCATGAATACCATAGATGTTAAAATCCTAGATCTACATATCCTTCCTACCCACCCCCGTTCCCACCCTATCTCTCTTGATTTGTACTTCTTCGACCCTCACATCATAAACCGACAAACCTTAGAACTTCCATACATGTGATATACATGCTTGAATCCTTGATCTACATATATTTCCTCCCCCTCTTTTGTCATCCCTCCGTTTTTACCCATCTCATCTCTCTCCCTCTATACTTTTTTTATCCCCACAAGCCATAAACCTGCAAACGTTAGAACTAGAAACTCTACAGATATGTTCCATACATGTTAAAATTCTATATCTGGATATCCTCTCTCTCTCTCTCTCTCTCTCTCTCTCTCTCTCTCTCCCTTCTCGCCCTCTCCAATCATCCACAAACTAGACAATTATTTCCATAGTTGTACATATTCTAGACCCACCGAAATTTTCCTCCCTTCCCTCTTTCCTCCTCTTTTCCCCCACTTCTTAACTCTCCATCTATCCCTCTAACTTTCAAAGACCGTAGATCTACGGTAAATATCCAATTATCAGCATTATTATTATTAGAGAAGTTGTAGGCTCCGGAAGCTTCAATCATGATTCCTTAAAGAAACCAATCCCAAAGCTACTGGAACGTGTACGTCATCCGCTTCTGCTCCTTCTGTCCTAGAAGGTAAGTAAGAGCGAGAAATTTACGCGTGATAACATCGGGCAACACTGTTCCTTGGAGTCAGGTCTCTAGCCACGGATGACCTTACGCGGCAGACAAGATAGTTGGAGATGAAGTTTTCACCTCTGGATACTTTTTTAGAGCTAAAAAACTTTGTAGAATTTAAGAGGAACAGTGTTGACGGACCAAATGGAGTGATCCCAGGAGAGCAGCCTTTTGCATCCGGTTCGCGATGAAGGGAGCCTGACGCTGGCAAGCCGGAATCTTGTTGAGTTGGCTGATAAATGAAGCTTTCATACTTCTAAGACAGCCGATTATGAGAATTATAAGATGGACTATGTAGCCTTGGTACAGCCTACTCAGCTCGAAAAGAAGTGCTTGATATTTAGCCCGTTTTTCTCCCTCCTTTGCCGTGATATTACCATCGACTGGTGCCGAGAATTCAATCACGTAAATGATCTTGTTTTTCAGATCTTGGAGGACAATGTCAGGCTTCGTAGCACTGATACGTTGAGTGGTGGAGAATGAGAAATTCCAGTAGATCTTACACTGATCATTCTCCACAACTTACTCGAGCCATTTCCCTTTCGCGGTAGGCGTGACTTGCTCGGTTGGAAAAACTAGTGAATAGGTATGTAGGTATAAGGTAGGTCGGTAGATGGATATAAGGTATATAGGTATATGGGTGTTAGGTATAGATGTTTTGGATTGATCTGGAATTCTCGTGTTATTTATTTAAATGACACGTTCATTCTGCAACACTGCTGCGACCCAGGTTGCTGATCAATCTCTCTAGCGATAACCCCAAGTGAGGAGCCTCGCAAAATTGCTGTGTATGGTTCACCACTTGGGCTCATTAGTATCCAGGTCTTTGTTCCAGGCATCATTCACTCTGTTTTCACTCTGTTTAAAAACTATTTGTCGCCACACTTTTCTTTCCTGGCTTACTACTCTAGCTTCCTTCACGTCCATGCGTTTTTTCATGCAAGCTCTCGTGTTTCTATGGCTTCTTATATCTCTTCGGATTAGTGTCTCATTCACTGATTCTAACCATTCTTTCGGCGGTCTACCTCTGGGCATTCTGCCATTTACTTTTCGTCATTCATCTTTCATTCTTTCAAGATGTTCGAACCACCTTAGCTGATTTCTTTCCCATATGTCAACTAGTGTGTCTCCTGTACCACATTCTTTGAGGATTGTCTCGTTTCGGACTTTGACCATCAGTGTTTTCCAGCATATTATGCGCAGAGGTTTCATACCGATCGCGTTGATTTTACTCCTGTCCTTTTCTTGACAGGTCCATGTCTTGCTACCGTACAGTACAGTCGGTACGTATATAGAATTATGTATGGCCTTTTAGCTTTTTTTGATATGTTTTTATTTGCGAGGATGGACCCTGCTCTACCGATAACCTGCTTACCCTTATTTATGCGCCCATCTAACTCCCCATCTATTTTTCCGTCGTTAGTGAATAGACTACCTAGATATACGTATTTCTCAACTTGTTCTAATCTCTCATCACTTAGGACAATGTTGCATATCGTTTTCTCACTTTTACCCTCAAACACCATGATTTTCGTTTGATTCACATTAATTTTGAGGCCCATGTTCTTCATGCTCGTATTAAGTTTATTCAATATTCTTTGCAAGTCCTCCACTGATTCTGCCATAACAATTTTGTCATATGCGAAATCTAACCCACGTACCTTGACGGTTTCGAGATCTAAACCTTCTTCATCGAAGAGGGCAGCTCTTAGACACTTAACCATGAATATGATAAATATCCACGAGGACAAACCGAATCCTTGTTTCACGCCTTGCATAATATCGAACCAGTCACTCAGTTTCCCATTTACCCTTACACTAGCTTTGCTACCTGTATATATTGTTTTCATTGCTTGTAGGAGCCCTCCATTTACTCCGCACTCTTTAAGGACTTCCCAAAGTTTACTTCTATTTACCTTGTCAAATGCTTTTTCTAGATCAATAAATGCACAGAAGACTTTCTTCTCTACTCTCAAACTTTTTTCTGTGACCTGTCTTAGGCTAAATATCTGATCTGTACATGATCTTCCTGGCATAAATCCACTTTGGACTTCCTCCAATCGTCTGGGACTTCTCCCGTTTCGATACATAAATTTATCAATTCGCACAACCTGTGAGGTATGTACTCGCCACCGTATTTAAGCATTTCAGCGCTAATACTGTCTATACCAGCAGCCTTACCGTTTTTCAAGTTCTTAATTATACACTGTAAAAAGTGGGATTCGATTTAGAACTTAATTCGGTATCAAAACAGTTCACGCAACAAAACAATCCCACTTCAGTTTGATCCGCCAATCTAATAAAATAAGGTCGATTTGTGGACTGAAATAGGCTCGAAATGAGAATCACCTGTCAATCACTAAATCTGATCAACCAAATTCTAATCGGTCAAATGTAGAAACCAACGTAACCCCAAAATGACATGTCAATGTCGTGCGCGCTCCGTCTGTTAGATCGAGTCTCAGAATACAAATTTAAGGTCAAAATTCTAAATTTCGAAACTAGACAAAAATTTTGAAAATCTTATACATTTGGTAGATTTTCAAAGAAAATTAGTACGAGGGGATTTTCTGGGCGCAAAACACGAAGCAGGGGTCAACATTTTAGAATTTTACTGAAATTGAGAAAATTTTATTAATTTGGTAGATATCCATGAGATTCAGTACGAGGGGTTTCGGGTCACAGAAAAGGAATTTGGATTCCACAATAAAAAATTAAAAAATTTGACTAAAATTTTGAAAATGTAGTTAAATTGTTAGGTATCCATTAAAGCAGGGTGTCTAGCGTTACTTCAAATAAAAATTCCAGGACTTTTCCAGGCTTTCCAGGACAAAAGAATACATTTTTCCAGGTACTTTTTTACAGTAAAAAATACTATCCGCGAAACATAGTAGAAATTGTAGTTCTAGTGGAACTGAAAAAGTGTCATATAAAATAAAATAAACGTTTTTTTGGGGCATTGTTCATTTTATGAAGGTGAAATATCACGATGCTAGGATAGAAAATATTCAAAGTTTCTCTTTTTCTTCAGCTTCAAAAACAATTTAATGAACCTTATGGAATTTAATATTTGTTTACTGTTTATAATATCAAAGCGAGTTCAACACCGTATGTAATGAATTTTTTTTTTTTAGAATTGGTTGAAATTTGACTGAGTTATCGAATCATAAGCTAATTTAGATTTATTTTCAATAAAATAATAAAATTCTCAACAAATGAGTTGATTTTTTAACCAAATTGTTCAGTGTTCATCATACGAAGATGAATTTTCAACTAAATAATCGAATTTTAAATAGAAACGGTTAAACTTCAACTAAAAACAGTTGCATTTCCAAGGAAATAATTGTATCTTTCAGAACACAGTTTAATTCTTAACAAAAAAGGTGAATTTTAAATCCAAAAAGACGAATTTTCTGTCAAAATGGACGAATGTTCAACAAAACAGTTGAATTTTCAACCAAAAATTATGATTTTTTAACAAAATACTTGAAATTGCAAAAAATGGATTTCCAACCAGATAGTTTTATTTTGAAAAAAAAATTAAACTTTAACCAAAAATAGTTGAATTTTCAACACGAAAATTGGGATTTTCGACCAAAAGACGAATTCTCAACGAAAAATTAAATAGTTGGTATTTCAACGGCAACAAAAAACGAATTCTCAACCAAAGAGTTGGATTTAAAAAATTCAACAAAATAGTTAAATTTTTATCTAAATAGTTTGACTTTTAACCTAAAAAGATGAATTCTTGACCAAAACGACGAATTTTCAACAACTACAAAAAATTAATTTTCTACCAAAAACGACAAATTTTCAACAAAATACACCAATTTGCAAACAAATAATTTAATTTTCAACTAAAAATGATTAATTTTCAGTAAAGAAAATTTCAACTAAAAAGCTGAATTTTAAACCAGAGATTAATTTTCAACTAAAATGATGAATCTGCAATTCTGCAACCAAAGAATGAATGTTTAATAAAGTAGGTCAACTTTTAACAAACAAACAAGAAATTCTACAAAACAGTTGAATTTCTAATCTGAAATTATTAATTTTCTACCAAAGAGTCGAATTTTCAATAAATACAGATTTTTCAGCAAAGACAGGAAAAAATGTCAAAGAAATTGTTGAACATTCAAGCCAAAAGACAGCATTTTTAACCCAAAAATACAAATTTTCAAGAAAAAAGTTAATTTATAACCAAAAAATAGCAGTTTTAATCAAAAGAGAGGAAATTTCCACCAACAGCATTAGTTTTCTCCAATAAAGATAAATTTTTGACTCTAAAAATTTAATTTCAGCAATAAAAATGGAAGTCACATTTGTAGGTTGAAAAATTAATTTTAAATGAAAAAAAGAATTTTCAGCAAATGATTTAAATTTTCAATCAAGGAGATCAACCCTCAAACAAACAAACAAATTTTTAACAAAATTACGTTTCTAGATTGAAAAATTATTTTTCAACCAAAAAAAGGCATTTTCAATCAAAAAGATGAGTTTTCTACCAAAAAAAAAAATGAATTCTCAACGAATAATGTAGTAGATATTTCAAATAAAAAGTACGAGTTTTTAATAAAAATCGTTGAATCTGCAACCAAATAAATTACTAACAAGAGCACTATATCAGGGTATTCCTAAACTTCATTTTCAAAATTCTCTAAATTCACCCCGACCAATTTTTTATTTGCTCTAACCATTATTATTTAAATGCCATTTCGATTCTAGCTTCGTAATTTTCACTGTGATAAAATAAACAGTCTCATGGTAAAAGAGTAATCTTTTTCCGTTAAGCAGAGAAAAAGTTTAAAGCCTATTTTTTCTTTAAACGAACAAAAATTCCCTAACCATCAGCAAAATTCAAGGACTTTTCCAGGTTTTCAAGGATTTCCAGGCCACTAGACACCCTGATTAAAGTCAGTACGAGGGGTTTCATTACATTATTTGATTTCTATGATAGTCAGTATGAGGGGTTTCGGGGATTTTCGAGTTTCATAATACGAATTTTGATTCAAAATTGAAGAATTTAAAATAGCAACCGAAAGTTTTGGAAATTCTATTTCATTATGGTAAATTTCCGTGAAAGTCTGTAAGAGGTGTGGTTTTAAGTAACAGAATTCGAATTTGAGCTTAGAATAGAAGAAGTTGAAATAAATTTTGAAAATTTTATTTAATTGAGAAATTTTCATCAAAGTTGTACGAGAACGTTTTCTGAGTCACAAAAGAGGAATTCGCGGCCCAAAATTCAAAAAGCTGACACCAATATTTTGAAAATGTTATTAATCTGGTATATTTTTGTGAAAGTCAATACGAGAGGTTTTTTTCGGGATGAACATTCCTATTTTGAGACTCGAAAAACTCTTTCTTTTAGAATTCATGGAAATCTGCAAAATTAATATCATTTTCAAAATTTTAGGTTAACTTTCTGCTTTGATGAAAAGTAACTAATTTTATAAAATCTTCAAAATTGTAGGAAACTTTTTGAATATTTAAATTTTGTCCGCACCCGGAATGGTCTAACCTAAGTCGTCTCGATCCCTGGTCTATTCATCTATTTTTTGTTTTTTGTAAGAGTGAAGTTTGGAACAATTGAAACAGTGCACCCTCTGAATTAATTTAGTTCGCTATCTCGGATCATTTATCAATCTGAAGTTAGCAAACTAAACAAGACAGAAGCTGGTACTAAAATAAGACTATTTGTGAGATCATATTAGAACGCCCAAAGAAGGATCCCAGATAAAAATGAATGCCCAGTTTTTACTGTGTATCTCTGACCTCAGTGACACAGACTTTTTCAATTGGGTTTTCTAATGCATTATGTTCAATGTCGTAGTTTTGTTGCCCTATATCTTCACCTCCTAATAGTTCTTTAAAAGAGTCTTTTAAAGCGTCTACTATCCCGTCTATATCATATAGCATTTCACCTTTGCTGTTTCTCATGCTAACAAACTCTGTACTTTTATTTTCCTTCAACTGTTTATATAATAGTTTCATAATTCCTTCAAAGCAGTTTTTTATTTTGTTCTCTTCTTCTGTTCTGGTTTTCTCTTTACTCTCTTTGACTAGTCGTTCAATTTTCCTCTTCTTGTGTTTGTAATAATTCTTGCGTCTATTTCTCTCCTCATCGCTAAGACCTGTCATGTTCAGCGTTTTATTGTGCGCTTCTTTCTTTCTTTTCTTTTCTCTTTTCTTTTTGGGCTGCCTCAATTTCAGCGTTCCTCCACGCAACGCCAGACTTTCTTCCTATCATCGCCGTACCACACACTTAAATCGCAGTTTTAACAATGGTATCCCGCAATAAAGTCCACGCGCCCTCTGTATCTTTATTGCTTTCTACCGGCTCAGCATCAAATAATATTTTATGTATGAGAAACAATTCACATCAGAAAACCCGCAAAAAACTCATAATGAGCGCCAAAACCCAACAAAACCCATTTCTTCACTTATGGGCTTTTTTTGAAACCCTATAGAACAGACTTATGAATTGATATTTAAAATTTAATATCTCATTCATACTCTATGTCTAATTGTAAAGAGAAATGTTGAATTTCAACTCGATTCAGCAAATATTGACGATTCGGAATAAAATTCCCTTGTCAAACAACTTAATTAGATCCAAGTGTGATGTATTCACTCGACTGCCACTGATTTAAACAAAAAAATTACTGAAATTAATTTATTCGATCGGATTCAGAAGGCTACACCTGATGAAGACTCAACTAATAAATTGTTTTCAATTCATGTTTCAATCGAAGCCCAATGGGGTCAGCGACTGACCGGCCTCCAACTAGTGGCTGACCAGTCACTAAATAGCAGCTTACCAGATGGAATGGCCTCGGCCTAACTGAATAAAACGTTACACTTTGGGGCATACCCAGTCCAGACCTGAGAATTCATAATTTTTGTTTCAAGATGCAAATTTTTTGGTTTCAGTTAATCTCGTTTGGTTGAAGTTACAGCAGTCTGGTAGAAACTTGAACTGTTCGGTTAAAAATTCATATTTCACGAAGATTCACTTCCGTAACTTAAAATTTAACTCTTTTTTTTCTGAGGATTCTTTTTTTTTGTCTTAAAAATTGATTTCTTTATCTGAAAAACGCACATTCAAGTACATGGCAGAAAATTCTTGTATTAGGATCTGAAATCATGACGTCAAATTGTCACATGACAGGGAAGATGGTGGAAACAACGAGCTCAATTTTGAAATAATACACCCCAGATAACAATACGTGCCGGCACGCGATCGGCCCGACGGGCTGGAGACCAGCGTGCCTGCTAAATGCACGCGACAGGCCGGCAGAGTCGGAATACGACCGAAAGCTTGCTAACGGCGAGGAACGACGGGCCTGCGATTTACACGACCGCTGCAGGCTGATAGTGCGAGTAGTTTGAGATCAAAAACGCGCATGCGCGTTTTGGATCAGCTGTTCTTGTCGTGTTTCATCTCGTGTGGCGTTCACACCCGTGAAATTTCGCTCGGATGTGTGCGATTTGCGAACAATAATTGTTATTCGTTCCAGATAAAATAGAAGGATAAGTAATCCAATTAGAATACGGAGTAATCTACTTGTATAACGGAGTAATACCTTTCATTGTTTGCGGTGTCGATTTCTTTCAAATCAACAAAATTAGCAAATAGCACGAAATGTAATGAAATTCTGCGTAGAATAATATAAAGTCCAAGAGTTGAAAGAAAAATGTCAATATTATAAAAAGATATTTTTATAACATTGAAATTTTTCTCTCAACTTGGACCTATTATACGCAGAATGTCGTCATTACCTTTCGTACTATTTGGAAAATTTTATTTTACTTACATAAAAAAGATTTTTTTTATTTTAATCTACTCGCACTCTCAGCCTGCATTTTACCGGACCGTCGGGCATGCAGTTTGCCGGACCAGCTCGCTCCCGCCTATTGTGCGGGCATATAGACATCAATGGTGTGCACATTAAGGTGCATATCTGCCGGCATGGCGGTTCGATCGATCGGACCGCGGGCCGGCAGATACCTTGCAATCGGCGGGCATTTTGCTATCTGGGACGCGATACCAGCAGTTTTAAAGTGTTTTTTTGCGATAATGACGACTGAAATAATGCTAAGCATTAGTGACATTTGCGAATTTACTGCTTCTACACTGTTTTCTAGAAATTTGATAGCAGGAGAAAAGGTTTTAGATGATGGACACATTTTATTCTGTGGCAAAATGCCCAACGAGTTGAACAACAAAACCAATATCAATTTAATTGCATTTTGTTTGCAATCTTCATATCTTAAAGAAAAGCCTCGCGAAATTAAAGGGAAAATAAGCTTCCAGGGCATTATAAAATCTATGAAATGTAGTTGCAAGGCCGGTTTGAGTGAAAAGTGCAAACATGTGGTTGCAGTTTTATTGCATTTGCATAAGTATCTATAATAAATATGCTTTATATAATCAAAAAGTATTTTATTTAATATTATAATGATAAAAGTTATACTTAGGAATTATCAATTTGCATAATTCAAGAAAATTATACCCTGTTTTGACAAAAAACCTGATTTCCTAATTTGGAGGTTATGTTGTGCTGTCATAACAAACCAAAGAAATCCGAATTTATTTTGCCAAACTCATTATTTTCTTTGTTTATATCTATAAAAGCGTGTTTTGTAATGTACTTTCTAGATTAATTTTGTAAAATTGATTTCAAATATATATTTTTCATTATAGTACTGATATAAGAATTTTAGAGCTGGTATCTTGCACGGATATGAAATGTTTGTGGAACACTCCACAAGCAAAAGCACTTAAAGATTATAATTCATCCCCGCTAAGAGATCAATCGTTTCTTCAAATCCGCTTTTGTTATAATCACTTTCACACAACTTTTTTTACTTTCAGGAAATTGATGGAACCGCACATCTTAATTTTTACAGGCTTTGCTTGAGCATCTATAAACAGAACAAAATCTTTTAATTTTCGTTTTCCTGGGATTGAATTTCATTCCCAGATCGTCTACTTTAATTTTATCAGACATTTTTTCATTAAATCACCTTACCAATAATAAATTTTACTCAATTTCAATCAGAATAAAATTTAATTTCAGCGCATTAGTAATGCGGCCGTTTAAAACTGACCTCGTTGTTTTAGTACTACATTTGTCCACCAGATAGCGTATCGCTGTATTTCAGATCCCAATTTTGTTGACAATTCGTCTTTCTAGTTAGAAAATTAATCTTGTTTCTTAGAATGCAATATATAGTTCGACCTGAAATCTTGGTAATCTGAAGTGTTACATGTGGCATTCGATATGGCATTTAAATTATTATCCTTTCAAACAATTTATTCGTTTATTATTGGCATTTTTCATGAAAAATAAAACCTATTCTCAGATTCTGCTCCCCCGGTCTCTGCTTTCCTAAAAATGCTGGCCCATGCAGTTTCTCATCGCGCATGGCGAGAGACGGTTGCCGGTTGCGACGGAAACTGGCCCTGCCTGTTTACGTTTGGACCTCTCCCCACCCCCCCTCCCTCCCCCACTCAAACTTGTGCCAAGGCTATTTACAGAAAACCCCTGGAACTGGACTGAAACCGAGAGTCCAGTGTATCCCCCTTTCCTATGTGTTGATGAAATTTTGGGCTACGCCACTTTTTTTAGGGTTGGGAAGGGATAAGGCGAAATTGCTGTTGTTATTTTAAGAGAGTACCACGTAATCCAAATCACATTTTTTTCAAAAATTGTGATTTTTTCGTATGTCAAGTATAATTTTAAAGTCCTTGTAATCAGTTTACCAGTTTATTTTAGAAATTTCGTCACTCATGCCTTGATTTTATAATTAACAGGTTTTTCTCGGAAGGTATTGGGAAAACGATTCAAAACTTTACCGGAACCTACTTATGATGTACTTAGAAATACTTACAAAACCGTTTGTTACACAAAACACGAGGCAGATAAAAGTGAGAGGGCTCAAGTAATTGATGCTTATACTAAAAGGATGAAAGATTTGCATAAGGAATTTGACGGTCACAATCTACCCGAACCCACTAAAATCGACCCGGGTTGTAAAGCAGATCACGATTTATTAAGACTCACAGGAAATTTGGTATCGAAAGTCTGCACTGAAAAGCGTATTTTCCCTGCATTAGAAATTGTACAAGCTGTTGTTGATAAGATTTGTGACGGTATTTTGCAAGGGTAGGTTTCTTAAGAATATCATCTGAATCTCTGATATCAGAAAATGTAATAATGCTTTATTAGAGCTTACAATTCATTTTTATCTATAAATTTAAAGAATGGATTTTATCATTTTCAGCATCGTAGGTGAACCGGATGGTCGCTAAACCATTAAATCAAATTAAGGAATAGACTTCAGGTCGCGTGTTCAAAAGGATAATTTTTATAAGTTTGTTGCTGTGAAATTAAAACAAAGCTAATGAAAACATATCAGCGTTATTTTATAAATTAATTGGTCTTGATTTTGTGAAAAAATGAATAGGTAGATATTATGTGTAATTGTTGGTGGAGGGAAATAAAACGTTTTTGAATAAAGAGTTTCTATTGCAAAAATGTCGTTCTGTTCATCAAAACCTTAACCTCCAAACGTGCAACACTTTTTCTGTTAGTTCTTTCGTGAATTATATCCCTCTTCTATAATAATTCAGCACATAATTCAAATAGGATCTACAGAAACGAGAAGTTGGTTTTCAAAACAAAATCATTTTTCCTTATCTAAGATGTTTGATGCGTCCGAAGATGCGTTTGTTGGATTAAAGGTCATAGCATCAGCAACTGTCATTTGGTCTGGGGCTGCTGATTCAAATATTCAAAAATAATGTACAACTTTTGGTTTTCATGATTACTTCAATATTGGCTCCTCATTTGGCACTAATTTTTATCCTTTGCTACCCCGAAGAATGTATTATTTCTACAAATTTATATTGTTCCAATTCATAATATGCACTTATACTGAAATAGATGATTTTTATTCTCTTGTTTTTATGATTAAAAAAAGTGCGCATCCTGTAGAAAAAAAGAAAATGTTGTCAATGAATATTTTATTGCGCCTTGCGCCGTTTTTCTAGAAACCTAATTTGTTTATTTTCAATGTTCTTTCTTACGATTTCTACAAAAAAAAAATCAAAAAGTTCTTATCATAATCTCGTGGGATGTTTAGAAAGCAACGTTTTTCTCCTCAATACTTTTTTTCATATCGTGCGTTGTTTCGCTTACAGTTTTCATTTTCGTTTGCCTTTTGGAATTTTATAAATGCTATAACTCTGATTATTTTTCTATTGACAGAAATTATGAAAATAAATTGTTTGTCTCTTTGAGTACTAGCAATAGCCGTATATAGAATTCTGTTATCCACAGTGGCTGGCTAACGAACTATTTTTGGGTTCAGAAGGTTTCAAAACATGGACATTTGACCAAAGAAGGAGGGGAGGTCAGATTTGACGCAAATCTAATGCCGCCTGTGATGAGAATGTAAAGAAATTCTTTCAAATACTACAATATTTGAACCTGGGTGTCTAAATCAAGAATGATCTTAAGCATTCTTAGTGTTACTATACTATACTATACTATACTATACTATACTATGCCATACCGTACCAAACCATACCATAAAATACCATACCATACCATACCATACCATACCATACCATACCATACCATACCATACCATACCATACCATACCATACCGTACTGTACTGTACTGTACTGTACTGTACTCTACTCTCTACTCTACTCTCTACTCTACTCTACTCTACTCTACTATACTGATGTCTGACTATCCAATTTTTCCGTGTAACTGATAAGTGGAGCAAAAGTGAAAAATTAAAGAAAAAACTACAAGTTTCTATAAATATATCTTTGTACAATCACTTTTGTCATTTCCTAATGATTATTGTCTCGATCCAACTCAAAAATCGATAATAAGTGGACAAATTCGGAAACAACGGCGATTTTCTAACTCTTTTCCTAGAGGAAATTGCTAAAGACTATGATAAATAACTTAAACCAGTTGTGTAAACATCTATACACCAGAAGCAGGTAGTATTTTATGTAAAGAAAATAATTTTCAATCAAAAAGCTACAGAAAATCATAAGTAGCGCCAAAAACATGCGAACCCCATCTTGTCACATATGCGTTTTTTGGGATACTATAAAACAGACGTATGGGAATAATATTGAGGAAAAATTATTCATTTGTATTTTATAGTTAATTTTCAAAAGATATTTGGAGTTTCAACTCGACTCATATAATATTCCCGAATATGAATAAATTTTACAAAACACAATACGAAAAAAATGTCCGTGCATTGGCATGTAACTTTTTCTTTGTTCAACAATCTCGAAAAGTGAAAGAGCTACGATCATGATATTTGAACGAATTATAACTCCGATTGATATCCAGATCTGGTAGGATTTTAACATAGATCGCCAATTTAAAAGTTGTTTTTATTTTAGTTCAGAGATTTCGAACTATTCGAACTATAAAAATTTCTCCTTGTTTATATAAAAAAATAGTTCGATATTCAATATACTGTAATAGTGATATGTGATGAAAAAAAGGTTTTGGTTTGAAGAATAACACTAAGTTTTTTCTGAAACTTACTAACTGTTTCATTGAAAAAGGAAATAAATTAATGTGATACCTTGGAGGAAGTAAAATGCTAACGAAATGAGCACAAATAAATACACGTGTAGTGAATACATCCACAGTAGTTCGCAGCGGTGTTTTATTTTGTCTAGACTCCGTGAACGTCGAAAACAAGTGAAACCTGCTTTTCATCTCATTTTTTTTTTAGTTTTTTTTCGGTGCAGTCTGTAGCAGCAGCTTATACTTACAATCGTTCCTAAAAAATAGAAAGACAGTTTTTAAAATAAAATCGTTAACGCTCTGCCTTAGAAGTAATTTTCAATTTTACTGGGCAATCTAACAATATGAAGACCGCATTTCTTCTAGTGTATATATTTATTATTTGTAAGTATGAAATGTGTAAACTAAAAATTGCTATCAATTATTCAATACACTCGGTTGCAGGTGACAAAGTTCAAAAATTCTGTAGCCTATATTGTAAAAATAATATGGAGAAGAGCCTTTCTGCGAAATCTGTAGATTAATGGTTTGGAATATATGACCTTTTTTTAAAAAAACCGCTTTTATAATTTTGCTTTTTCCTTACATTGCTTCCATATGGTAGTAATGATGATGGAATCAATACGAAGAAATTCGGCTATATGTTATGACATCTGTATTTTTGCTTTTTTGTAATCAGCCGAATGTCCAAAAGAATTTCGTTACAAGTTTAGGATCATTTGTTTTCTGTACTTTTTGATTATTTTTAGTGCAATTCAGTAGAATCGATAAAACTCTCACACTTTTTATTATTCATTTCATATATTTTTCTTTAATTTTAAATTCTGAAGAAACTCTCTTTAACTGAGCCAGTGAAATTGTCACTAGTTGAATCAGTGTGTTGCATTATCACCGGTTAATAGGGTGGTCCAACAATGCATTGAAAATTTTTTTTCGCGTTTTTCGGCACATCACCCGGAAACTTGTTTGTATTCACACAAAAATGAATCCATTTTTGGTTCTTTTTTTGGACTAACCAAATAACTAAAAAGTCAAAGCAAAACTGAAGATTTCATAAAAAAGCAACTTCCCAACTCTACGTGAAGAGAGTTATAAGAAATAATCGATTGTTTAAATAAGCATGTTTCTTAACTTGTATTGATTATCACCTAATTAAGTAAAGAGTGGATGAAAGTTCAAGAGTTCAGAAAAAACCGCAAATTTCTAGCATTATTCAAATTGAATATTATTAAAAATACTAATAAATTGTTTAAACAATTAATTTTGTTAACTTCAATTAATCATTCCCCTTTCTTTAATTGTAAAGTGGAACATTTTTGAAAAAAAGACGTTTCGTGGCATTATTCTATGAGAATATTATTAAAAATAATAATTAATTGTTAAAATAACTATTTTTGCTGAAATTAATAATGACCTCACATTATAACCGTATTGTAGATAATTCGTCTTGTTGGCTTCGAAATTCAAAAATTCTGTTCAAAATTAATGTACTTGGTTGAAAATTCGCGTTATTTGGTAGACCATTATTCTTCTTGTTGTGAAATTCATCTTTTTAGTTGAAAATTCAACTGCTTGGTTCAAAGTTCAACCAGTTTGTTAAAAACGTAAATTTTTTTGAGATGCACCTCCTTGGATGGAAATTGAACTATGATATTTGCAGAAAATTAATCTTCTGGGTTGAAAAATCATCTTTTGGGATGAACTCTTGTTGAGAATGCATGTTTTTCAATATTCATCATTTTAGTTGAAAATTCATCTCTTATGTTGAGAATGTGCAATTTTCTTTTGAAAATTGGTTTTTTTCTTGAAAATTCATGCATTTTGTAAAAAATTCATTTTTGTCGAAAATTTGATAAACTTGCATCATTCTAGTTAAAGATGCAAATGTTTAAGGCTCATGTAGTGGGTATTCCAACCTACAAAACTCACCTCAAAAAATTGGTTTCGAATGCTGGCGCACCGAAAGGATGTCAGCAGGCAATTTTTTTCCCCACAGGAATAACATATTCATATTTGAGGCGGAAAGTCCCTCCGGAACGTCAAAACTCGCGATAAATATTAAAAAATTAAAAAATAAAAACGTTTTTCAAAGATCGAAAAAAAGTAAACAGAAACAGTGCAATCAGCGCCGCCTGGTGACCCGATCGATCACTAAATCGATTTAAAAGAACTTCTGGCGCCACATTCAAAATAGAAAAAGCATTGAAACATATGTAGGAGTAATAATTCTTAATAAGTTATAATATATTATTTGAAAAACATAACAAATAAATATTATCTTACAAAAATATAAGAAAAAAAGAAGGAAAAATATTTTCAACGCAAAATACTGACTGATAAAATAGATAAATAGAACTTGCAACATTTTCTTCTAATTCTGAGTTGATCTTATAACATTCCCTTCACACCACCCACACAGAAGAAATAATCTACATATAGCTAAGAAAGATTTGGTAAAGATTTTCCAAATTTGCAATTGACAAAAGTAAGCATTTTCCACAAAATGCAATGTTATTGTGTTTATGATTTTTTCAGAGGAACCTTAGGCTATATAATGTACAACCAACACCCCACAAAACCCACCCACGCAATAGAACTCAACTGTAGAAAGCTGGAAAAACCCGGTAAATAGTTTCCGATCTTAGTCCATGAGAATATAATCATTTCTCTAAAAAATCAAAGTTATAGCGACTTTGATTTTTCTAAAAGGTCCTTGGATTCTGGATTATTATTATAGCATCCCCAAAAGTCCATCCACCCACAAGAAATAAATTACATACGGCTGTTAAGATTTGGTAAAGATTTTCCAAACTTGTAATTAGCAAAAAACAGTTAATTCCACAAAATGTAAAGTTATTGTGTTAATGATTTTTTCAGAGAAACCTTAGGCTACATAATGTACCCCTAACACTCCATCAAACCCACCCACGTATTAGAAATCAATTCTACTAAGCTGGGAAGACTTGGTAAATATATTGCTATATTATTCTTTGACGAAAAAATAACATCTTTAGAAGAAGTCGAAGTCGTTGTCTCTATGATTTTTTGATGTGATCCTCAGTCAATAGATGGTTATCAGAACACCCCATACAAACCCACTCCCGCATTAGAAATCAATTCTAGAAAGTTTTCGAGACAAGTTTTTTATTATTTATTCCTAAGACATCCTGACTCTTATGGCTTCTTTTGAAACCTGAATTCGAGTTGGAATTCACAGGCTCAAGTCAATCAGACTCAATAGTGGCCGCTGGTCATTATGAAAACGATTTCAAATTGGTCTTTTTTCACATTACTAATTACTTACTAAGTAAGTTAATTAAACGTAATTATAAATAATAGTAAAGTTACGACACTGCAATCGCCATCGCAATTTGAATCCGTTCTTTTTTCTTAATTGTTATGGTGGAGATTAAATGAAGAATGACCAAAATTTTTTTTGTTATTTATTTATTAATGAAAATGTATTTTTGTACATATTTTCGTCCAGGGATAATGACCAGCGGCCACTATTGAGTCTGATCGATTTGAGCCTGTGAATTCCAACTCGAATTCAGGTTTGGAATGAAGCCATGAGAGTCAGAATGTCTTTGGAATAAATGACAAAAAATTTGTCTTGAAAATCGACTCTGATTAGTAGGGTGAAAAAACACAAATTTAAAATCGTTTTCATAATGACCAGCGGCCACAATGTAGTCTGATTGACTTGAGCCTGTGAATTCCAACTCGAATTCAGGTTTGGAATGAAGCCATGAGAGTCAGAATGTCTTTGGAATAAATGACAAAAAATTTGTCTTGAAAATCGACTCTGATTAGTAGGGTGAAAAAACACAAATTTAAAATCGTTTTCATAATGACCAGCGGCCAGAATGGAGTCTGATTGACTTGAGCCTGTGAATTCCAACTCGAATTCAGGTTTGGAATGAAGCCATAAGAGTCAGAATGTCTTCGGAATAAATAATAAAAAACTTGTCTGCAAAACTTTCTAGAATTGATTTCTAATGCGAGAGTGGGTTTGTATGGGTGTTCTGATAACAATCTATTGACTGAGGATCACATCAGAAAATCATAGAGACAACGACTTCGACTTTTTCTAAAAATGTTATTTTTTCGTCAAAGAATAATACAGTAATATATTTACCAAGTCTTCCCAGCTTACTAGAATTGATTTCTAATACATGGGTGGGTTCGATGGAGTATTAGGGGTACATTATGTAGCCTAAGGTTTCTCTGAAAAAATTATGAACACAATAACTTTGCATTTTATGGAAATAACTTTTTTTTGCTAATTACAAGTTTGGAAAATCTTTACAAAATCTTAACAGCCGTATGTAATTTATTTCTTGTGGGTGGATGGACTTTTGGGGATGTTATAATAATAATCCAGAATTCAAGGACCTTTTAGAAAAATCAAAGTCGCTATAACTTTGATTTTTTAGAGAAATGATTATATTCTCATGGACTAAGATCGGAAACTATTTACCGGGTTTTTCCAGCTGTCTACAGTTGAGTTCTATTGCGTGGGTGGGTTTTGTGGGGTGTTGGTTGTACATTATATAGCCTAAGGTTCCTCTAAAAAAATCATAAACACAATAACATTGCATTTTGTGGAAAATGCTTACTTTTGTCAATTGCAAATTTGGAAAATCTTTACCAAATCTTTTTCAGCTATATGTAAATTATTTCTTCTGTGTGGGTCGTGTGAAGGGAATGTTATAAGAACAACTCAGAATTAGAAGAAAATGTTGAAAGTTTTATTTATCTATTTTATCAGTCAGTATTTTGCGTTGAATATATTTTTCCTTCTTTTTTTCTTATATCTTTGTAAGATAATATTTATTTGTTATGTTTTTCAAATAATATATTATAACTTATTAAGAATTATTACTCCTACATATGTTTCAATGCTATTTCTATTTTGAATATGGCGCCAGAAGTCCTCTTAAATCGATTTAGTGATCGATCGGGTCACCAGGCGGCGCTGATTGCACTGTTTCTGTTTACTTTTTTTCGATCTTTGAAAAACGTTTTTATTTTTTAATTTTTTAATATTTATCGCGAGTTTTGACGTTCCGGAGGGACTTTCCGCCTCAAATATGAATATGTTATTCCTGTGGGGAAAAAATTGCCCGCTGACATCCTTTCGGTGCGCCACCATTCGAAACCAATTTTTTGAGGTGAGTTTTGTAGGTTGGAATACCCACTACATGAGCCTTAAGCCTACATCAATCTTGTTTGGTCAAAGGCACAAAAGTTTCGTTGAAACCTGAACTATTTGGCTAAAATGTTATAAATTTTGAAGATTCTCCTCTTTGGTTCCAAATCCAACTTTTTTTCTTGCAAATTCGACTTTCTATTGCTGGTAAAAATTAATTTCTTTCTTGGAAAATGGCACAGTTCCATTTTTGGTTCGAAATTCATTCTTTATAAGTTGAAGATTCAACTACATGGTATAAAATTCATGTATTTTGGTGAAAATTCATATTTTCATTTAGAAAATTCATCTTGTTATTGAAAAAATCAACATATAGTTCGACTTGAAATCCTGGGTATCTTAAGTGTTTTTAATGGCATTCTATATGATATTTACATTAATTTTATCTGAAACAATTCATTTCTTCATTATTGCCAGTTTTTCGTGAAAAATACACCCAAGTCTCGTATTCTGTTCCCTCGGTCTCGGCTTTCCTAGATGTGGTGACTGACGCAGTTTCTCAACGCACAAGTCGCGAGACGGTTCCGACTCTCGCTTCGGAAGTCGAGTATAGTGCGCAATATTATGCATTTAAATTGGAAACGGTTCAGGCGGCCCTAACTGTTTACATTTGGATCCCCCAGACATGTGGCCAAAGCTATTTGCAGGCATGACCCGGAACTGGACTGAAGCCAAGAGTTCGGTGTCACCCCCTTTCCTATTTTCTGATAAAATGTTGGACTACGCTAATTTTTAAGGGGTGCGAGACGGATAAGATTAAACTGCTGCTGTCACTGCGGCCTTCACAGAAAATCAGTGAAATTTAATTGCTTCATTTTAAGGGATTACCAATTTATCCAAATCACATTCAAAAAAAAAAAATGTTATTCTTATTTTCAGGGCATTTGACACAGCCGACCTCACTTTTTCAATTTTCCAAATTTTTTTTTTGAATCTAAGAACTTTTTTTGTAAATAAAATATCGGGCTGAAACTTTGGAAAATGTATTAGAAGACAATAAACTACGTTTACGTACTTCATTCGATGAGGAATTCCGCAAAAAATAATTCTCGAAGAATTTGAAACTGGGTGCATTTTTTGAACCTAAGAACTTTTTTTATAAGTGAAATATCGGCTTCAAACTTTGAGAAATGCAAGAGCCGACAGTGAAGTACGTTTATGTACATCATTTGAGTATAAAAGATGCAAAAAGAAAAATTCCAACTAAATGTCAACAAGTCTTGCCAGTTCGGTCGGTATTCGCGATGAGCACGAAAATGCGAAGTGTGGCGGCCACTGGACGCGGCCAATAGCGATTTCAATACTTACATAATTCAATATGGAAACAACATATTTCACTCAACTTTTATGCTGGACACAACTTTCAAAAAATAGTATTGTAAGAATACCGCATCATCAATATTTTACAGCGTGGACCCCAAATTTCAGATGTAGACGAGCCAGCTGATAGAGCTTCGATTAGTGGCCGCCAGACTTGGCATTGTCGTGCCCATCGCAAATACCGACCGAACTGGCAAGCGGAACCGGAGTTGACACTTAGTTGGAATTTTTCTTTTTGCATCTTTTATACTCAAATAATTTAAATAAACGTACTTTACTGTTGGCTCTTGCATTTCTCAAAGTTTAAAGCCGATATCTTACTTATAAAAAAGTTCTTAGGTTCAAAAAATGCACCCAGTTTTAATTTCTTCGAAAATAATTTTTTGCGAAGTTCTTCCTCGAATAAGGTACGTAAACGCAGTTTATTGTCTTCTCATACATTTTCCAAAGTTTCAGCCCGATATTTTATTTACAAAAAAAGTTCTTAGATTCAAAAAACAATTCGGAAAATTGAAAAAGTGAGGTCGGTCATGTAGGTATTTGGTTGTGTCGCATGCCCTTAAGTATACTTTTTAAGACCTTGTCATCATTTTAGCAGCTTATTTTGGGAATTTTATCACTCGTCCCTGAATTTTATAATCAACAGGTTGTTCTCCAAATGTTTTGGGGAAAGAAACTAGATATTTGGAGGAATCTACTAATAATGTACTTAAGAATAAGTACAAAACAGTTTGCTATACCAAAAACGAAGCAGCTGAAAAGGAGAGGGATGGCATACATAAGGCTTATAACGCAAGGTTGAAACATTTGTTTATGTATCAGGATGGTCCACTACCCGCACGCGATAAGATAGACCCGAGATGTAAAAAAAGTAACCAATTACTAGTACTAACGGCAAATTTGGTTTTAAAAGTCTGCACTGAGAAGGCTCTTTTCCCTGCATTAGAAATTGTACAAACTGTTGTTGACAAGATTTGTGAAGATATTTCGACATGGTTGGTTTCCTAACAATATCATCTGCGTCTCTGATATCAACAAATTTGATATTTTTTATTAGAGCCTACAATTCATTTCTATGTATAAATTTAAAGAATGTATTTTATCATTTTTAGCATCACAGGTGCACCGCATATCCACTACATCATCAACTCAAATTGAGGAATAAACTGCAGGTAGAGTGTTCAAAAGGATATTGTTTATGAGTTTGTTGTTGTGAAATCAAGAAAAAAGATTATAAAAAAATGTATGTTCAGCACATAATTCGAATCGGGCCTAAAAAACGGGAAGTTAGTTCCTAAAACTAAATAATTTCGCCTTTTCTAATGTGATGGATGCTTCTGTTGGATGAAAGGTCAAAGCATCAACAACTGTCATTTGGCCTTGGACTGCTTTTTGAAATATTCAAAAATAATGTAAAACTTCTATTTTTCATGATTACTTTCATATTCCTTCCTTATTTTGAATTCATATTGAAACATATGTATTTTTATATTTAAGAAAAGTATGTATCCTAAAAAAATAATTATGTTAATTAACATTTTATTGCACATTCCGTCGCTCTCCCAAAAGCTCATCTTGTTTATTTTGAAGGTTATTTTTCATAATTTCAAAGAAAAAACACACATTCTATCAAAAACTAATCATTAACAAATTTTCAGATATTTTTTTTTACTGAAGAGCTTTTGCTTATTGAGTTTTTTCGTATCTTGTGAATGAAACAAAAATAACACGTCCTACCGTAAAATTATTTATGAAAAATTTATCATTTTCTTTGGGGGGGAGCAATTTTCGTTTAACAATTTTTGCATAGCAGGAGTCATTTGTTCCAAATTAGTTTTTTTTTCTATTTTTATTTTCATTTTTGACGATTCAAACAAAAACCACGCGATCCATACAAAAATTATGAATAACAAATTCATAGATCTTTTTCGGGCGGGCAATTTTTGTTTAAAAATTTGTCGGTGCATGTCTGTCTGTCGTCGTTGTTGTCGCCGTTTCCGTCTGTATACCACGTAACTTTTGAAAGACCAATCGGACTGGATTGTGTTCTGACACACAGTTTCAAGGACGGCTATTTGTAGTACTCGGAAAATCGATGAATTTATACTGATGACTCTGTCCGTCAAAGAGGAATTTAGCAGAGTTCTTGCATTTTCGAAATCTAAAAAAAAATTGAAAATTAAAAGTTTGAGCCAAACAATGCATGATATAAAAAAAGTCAGAAGAAGAACAACGTTTTTTTCCAGAAATCCTTACAAGATTATCATAACAACTATTTGAAATTTTCAAACTTAAACTTTTGGCATTTCATTTTTTTAATTTTTATTTTGCTTTTAACGAATACAAAAAAAACTACAAGTCCTACTAAAAAGTGATTCATGAGAAAATATGTAGATATTTTTTTAATGCACAATTTTCGTCTGTTCGTGTTCATTCATATCTTGCATAGTTTGACTGCAGTGTAGAAAATGTAGTCAGTAATAGAAACGCCACAGAGATTTTCACCAATGGTAGTAAAATTTGCAGGTACCAGATTTGTGGGGTCAGCGTGTTTCTGTCCCATACTGAATATCTCTTTTAAAAAAAGTATCTATCAAAAAGCATCTATATTCACTGCAGAATCCATTGCCTTAAGCGACGCTCTCGACATAGCAAACCAAAATTCTGGCACCAAGTTTCTCATTTTTTCAGAATCCTTGAGTGCCTTGCAGTGTCTCCAGAGCAAAAAAAATCAAAGTCCAAATAAATCCCCACATTCTTGAAATCAAATGAAGACTCAGTTAGTTCATCTCCTCGAATCAAAATGCAAACACTATTAGCTTTTATTAGATTCCTTCTCACAGAGGGATCCGAGGAAATGAGGAGGTTGCATCCTAGCCAAGGCTGCTACTTGTTTGAACAGTTGTGACATTTCTCAAATACCTTTTACCGATTTCTATCAATACTTTAAGGAAGATTCCATAGTAAATACTCGTATCGCAAATGTAGATTCCGGCACGGTCAAAGGTGTTACTTATTTTGCTTCATATAATTTGAGCACAAAAAAGTGAATGAATAGTAATTTTTACAACTTGATTCTTTTATCTTTCCGTGCACAATCGATATAAACTTGGGATCAATCGAAATAAGTGAAGTAGCATCTAATACATTATCACAATTTATATATTTTTAAATTAATTTGTATAGACAAGTCGTATAGACAAATTTCAAAACTTGTTGTTCTATGAGTACAATTTTTGCTCTTCAGCAAATCTGCTTCAAACTCCACCATTGGCGTTTAAAAATAGATAAATATCGTAATCTATCATTCATTGTTTATTTTATTAAGAAATGCAACATTCCGTCCAAGAACTTTGCTCTCCCAAATTATTTCTTCATGTTATAAACAAAAATTATATACATAAATGTACTATTCGGCCATCTGTTTACAGAAATTCCTTGTGCTTTCACAGAAACTATTTCAAATTGGCCTGACAATGATGTGCTGTACAAAAATCCACTTATGCTCTATGGTTTTCAATGTTTAACAAAAATTTCATAAACAACATTAACTAATACGTTGAAAAAGTTTCTTAACAGCATATCACTACTAGGACGATTTTAAATTGTTTCACTCAAAGCAGAATGTATTTGGGTAAATAAGTGCACAAATGGTGCATTTCCTTATACAATTTGTTAATAACATTTGGAAATATGTTCAGCGGACAAATTTCTCTGATGAAACATTATTATTAAATTAATTGAAAGTAATCCTAGTGAATTGATATTCAAAATACGAAAATATTATACATATAACTATATATACTGTGTTTGTGCGCGTCTTCGTGATGAATCACGGCCTATTGTTCAGTCTTTTAGGACCCAACAGTACCGATGTATAAAGTCTTGAAAAAAGTGGTTTATTCTGTTGATAAGAAAAAAACTTTTTCGATATTCAAAATTCAAAAATACTATATCTTTTATATTTGTTCGTGTCTTCAAGACGCACCGATCGACATGTTGTTGAACCTTTTATAACCTACCAGTACCGATTTATGAAATTTAAAACAATTGCATATACTGTTTGTGCTGCACTGTATGCTTCAATTTATCCGATATACTTGTTCAAGTCTTCGAGACGCATCGACTGCTGAATTATTCAACAAAATTATTAACTGTGTTAAAAAAAAGTTTTTTTTTTAATTTGAAATATAACAATAATGGATTTTCTGTAATTGTTTGTGTCTTCAAGATGCGTGGATTGATCTGTTGAGAAACTTTCGATGACAATTTTTAATTAATCAACAGCGACTTGGGAAGTTTAAAAAAAAAGTTACAGTGATTCTGTGATGAAAACTTTGGTTTTGGTTTGAACAATAACACTAATGTGAGTTAAAAAATTGTGTATTGTAACAGAACACATTGATTTACATTTTTGTGGGCTCTCTGATTTTCTGAAAATAAGAATTTAGGTAAGAAAACAAAAAAAAAGCTTGAAAAATATTCGAAGTATCCATTTTTTCTTTGTTACATAAAAACCCCACTATCTGAAAAAGAAAATTAATTTGATACCTAGGAGGAAGTAAAATGCTCACGAAATGAGCACAAATAAATACACATGTTGTGAATGCATCCACAGTACTTCGCAGCGGTGTCTTATCTTGCTGTGTCACTGTAAACGTCGAAAACAGTAAAAACTGCTTTTCATGTTTTTGTATTACTGGATTTTTCTAGTGCAGTCCATGGCAGCAGAATGTACTGACAATCGTTCCAAAAAGATAGATAGACAATTCTTTTTGGAAATTATTAACGCTCCGTCTGAGAAGTAATTTTCAATTTTACTGGTGAATCTAACAATATGAAGACCGCATTTCCTCTATTGTATTTATTTATTATTAGTAAGTATAGAATATGTTGACTCAATATTGCTATTAATTATTTTGTACACTCGGTTGCCGGTGACAAAGTTTAAAAATTCTGTAGTTTATATTATAAAAATCATATGGACAAAAGCCTTTCTGCGAAATCTATAGATTAATGGTTTCAAATATATGTCCTTTTTTCAATAATCACTTTCATGATTTTGTTTTTCCCTTTCATTGCTTCCATATGGTAGCGCTGGTGATGGAATCGAAATGAAAAATTGGCTTATTCCATATGAAAAACAGTAATAAAAGAAGTTATAAGAGAAATAAAAAAAAATTTGGTGACTTAAGAAACAAAGTACAACCTCAAAAATTATTTATGAAAAGTTCGAGTATTTGCTCTCAAGTGAAGGCTAAATTTGCACAAATTTATTTTCAAGCTAACTATAGTAGATTCACGGAAATAGTTCTGACATCTGTATTTTTGCAATTTTTGCAATCAGCCGAATATTTAAAAGAATTTCATCACAAGTATAAGAGAATTTGTTTTCTGTACTTTTTAGTTATTTTCAGTGCAATTTAGTAAGATTGCTATAACAACTCACATTTTATATTATTTATTCTATATATTTTTTAAATATATTTTTCTCTAATTTGAAAATTTGAAGAAACTCTCTTAAATTGAGCCAGTGAAATTGTCACTAGTTGAATCGGTATTTTGCATGATCACCGGTTAATAGAGTGGTCCGAAAATTCTTTGGAAATTTTTTTTCCACGTTTTTAGGCACATTACCCGAAAATTGCTTTGTATTCACACAAAGATCGATCAATTTTTTAAAATAATAATCACAGGTGGAGCAAGCCCCTACGAAGTTTAACACGTATTCCCCATGAGAAAAAAAAAGAAAATCAGCCATAGGATATGAAAAAAATATTACTTTTCGAATATTACCCGCATAAGACTGTTTTATAGTGTCCCAAAAAAACCCGATAAGTGGAAAAATGGGGTTTGCGAGTTTTCGGCGCTGAAAATGATGTCTTCGCGGTTTTTTAAATGTGAATTGCTTTTAGTACACATAATATCACCTCGTACTGATGATTAGAGGTTTACATGAATTTTTCGAACAACTCATAATTGTTTTCAGTAATATTTTTTTCGAGATATTCTAAAAATTGTGGGTTTTTCGAAAATTGTCAACTTTTTGTCCACTTTTCACTTGGAGTGATTAAATATTCAATTCTCTTTTCAAGCTTTTCTGAGTTACGCAACACTAATTCTTCTTCCACATATTTCTCTTGTATCGATTTTGGTCTTGGTTTTGGTTTTTTCATCCCCCATGCATTCTCTCTTTCCTATTTCCTTTTAGAGTCTTCATCCATTCTACCTCTTATTTACAACCACTCAGTATCCACCTGACTCTATCTACCACGCTCCTTCCACCTTCCTCTTCCCCTGTACATCTCTCCAACACGTGCTCCCATGATTTCCTTTCATAACCACATATCCAACACATTTTAATTTCTTTACGCATCCAATATTTACGCTCATTCATGCCTTCTCTGATCCTGAAACGTACCATCCTAGACCCCCTGCACTCGTTTTTTCAACCTCCCTGGATATTCTGCGACCTGTGCCATCTCAACCAATCTAAACCATTTATTGTATTTTGACTCGATAATCTTTCCCCGCCACTTCCCTTCCTGCTCATTCTTTATTTCTCCTTCTATTTACTACCATTCTCTAACCTCATCACATATTCTCCATTCCCTTTTAACTTGTCATGTCTCCTCTTCCCATCTTGAATGCCCGTGTTTCCTTTCTCTATGAATTATTTCCTGCATGCATACTTGTGCAACTTTGCTATTTTCCTGTTCCTTCTATCAACATATGACCTGGGCAGTTCCAGCTTACTCCCATAACCCATCTCAGAAATCTCTCTTGTATGTTTTCTACCTTTATGTACTCTTGCCATCCCCAAACCTTCACTTCATTACACATCACAGATCATACCCGTGAATCAAGCAGCCATACTCTCAGCTTCCAGTCCTCTTTAAATCTTTTTTCTTTAAAATCCCCGACACTCGATTCATCACCTTACTCGCACTACTCATCTTTTTTTCAGTTGCAGATCATTTCCACCTCTCGCTTCGAATCAGAATCCTGAATAACAAAATTCCTCTACCATTTTCCCTATTTCCCTATTTATCTTCCACTCATACTTGACTTGACTGTTTTTCTTCCTGAAACGTACTATCGTTGTCTTCGTTACATTAATTGTCAGGTCTTTCTCCCTCTCACATACCCTTCGAATTGTTTTCTGAGCACGTTCATTCCACTTTCATTATTTGTCAGAAGCACCTCATCGTCTGCGTAAGCTAACGAGTATATTTTCTTATTTCCTAGAACTATACCCCTTTCATTCATGACATCGCGTTCTCTTTCTTCCTTTATTGCTTCCTCTACTTCCGCCGTGTACCTCGCCTGATCCTCTTGTCGCTTTACATACAATAATTCCTCGTTTTCCCTTTTCCTTTCATCACTCTCCGTTCTAGCTATCTCTCCTCTTCTCCAGTTCCTCAACGATAACTTCATACGCCCTTTACTCTCTATACACGTTCCACATTCCAACATCCTCTCTGCCCCCTTCTTCCTTCCTCACTTGACCAAATTTCTTCCACTATCTTCTCAACCACTCCTCTCATCTTACACAACATCTCATCCATACCTCTCCTAACATCAATCACCAAATTCCCTTCTTCCATTCTTTCCATATATTCTCTTAGCTAACCCACTCCACATTTGCCCATCTTTGCTTCCTTTCTTGTCACCTCTCCTTCTTCCTTTCTTCTTTTCTTCAATTCACACATTCCAAGGTTGCAATGACCGTGGAGTGTTCTGACCCTATTTCGTTCCCTACTCCCATTCTTTCCACCAGCCTCCTTGTCCTTTCCTCAGCCAGAATGTAGTCTATTAATTTTTCTCCTTTCCCTGCAAACGTTATCTCACCTTTCTCATCCCCTTCCGAATTCTCATGATAAATTAACCATCCTGTTTCTCACAGAATTTCCAACAGAGTCCTACCCTCCTGGTCCACCTGTTTGTGCTCCGATTTTCTCCTGAATGTCTCTTTCTCTTCATCCCATATTTCCCTCCTTGTTCCCTTGTTCAAGCATTTATATCACTTCCTATCAACGCCAATTCGTCTCCACCAGCCATTTCCTAATCACACTCCAACCTTCTTTTTCCCCCTTCTTCTGTAAACGCAAATTATCCTCACCTTTCTTCATTCTGTCTTCACCATTCTCGTCATTACTCCACCTGTTCCCTCAAATCCCATTTCTATTCTTTTTTCTCCCACTAATGCATTCCTCGCTCCAGACACCATACCCCCTTCCTTTCTTCCCTTTACCTTCTATTTGCTTGCCTCTTGCATCTGCCACATATATCTCTTGAGTAACTTTCTCTTCACACTCCTCCAATCCTTCTCTTCTACCCAGGTTTCACTCAAAATCACTACATCTCATTCTTCTTCCCTTTTCAGAATCCTTCTTCTTTATTCCTTAGCCCTGATACGTTCCAATACGCTACTCTCACTTTTTTCTTCCTCCCTTTCTTTCTTTTTCCGTCATTACTTTCTTCTTCTTTCGTTCCATATCATATCCTCCTCTATGATTCCTTCCCACCCCTTTAAAGCTTTCTGCTTCCTCAAGATATTAAGTTTTTCTTCCTCATTTCTCACTCTCACTACATACATACGCGATACACCTTCACTCTTCCTTCCCACTCTATTTTCCTCTTCCACTCAATCTTGATTTCATTTTCATATTTTCTTGGATAAGGTTCACATTCACTTATTTTATCCCCTCACCTTCTCTTGCCCATTTATCCCCTTTTTTTATATCCTCAGACTTACTTCCGATCTTTCTCACTCTTTCTTCCAACTTCTCCATATCAGATTTTCTCTCTCATCCTTTGTTCTTTCTCGATATCCTCCAACTGCTCCCAAACAATATCCTTCTCTTGCCGCCAATCCCGCGAAATCTCATCAATTATCACTGACACATTTCTGGTTGCTTGAGCCTGTGACATTTCACTGAAAATCAGGGGAATTTAACTGGTATAATTTAAGAGAGAACCATGTTATTCAAATCACATTTTTTCAAAATTTTGTTGTTTTTACATTCTCATGTAAAATTATGTAAAATTGTACTTAGTGTTGAACCCAACAACGCACAATGTAAAGAAAAGTCACGAGAAGAAAAACTTTGGTTTTTGCAAACCCCACAATACAATCATAACAACTTTTCGAATTTTCTGGAAAAATAAAAAATTCAAATTTTGACCCTATGAAAGATATAAAAAATAATATGAAAAATGCCACATTGCTCTTAGACTATGTAAGATACGGAAAAAGATGATGCAACACAAATTATCTATCCAAGAAAGATCTACAAATTCGTTGTCAATTATTTTTGTATGGGACGCGTAGTTTTTGTTTTAACCGTCAAAAATGACATTACAAAATAAACAAAAAATCTAATTTTCACATTCTGATCCTAATGAGACGTTATTGGTTTCATGTAAGAAAAATTTAATATAGTTTGCTATGAATAAAACAAACACTGTTTGACCAGAAACGAAATTTTTTATTTTTGGTACCATTTTCAGTAAGTAAGTATTGTGGTGAGAATGTGTTCCTTAACGCCGATAGAGCCTTAAGTAAATAAGCTTCCTTTTTTATCTAAAATGAAAACAAATTTAGCAATCATTCTAAACGTAGAGGTTTTGTTTATTCGATAATATTTGCATGTAAATTTTTTTTTTTTTATCTAAGCCGAGCACGATCTGCGAACACCGAAAAAAACCGAGCGTGAAGCGCGAGGCAAAAAGTATTCGAGCGCGTAGTGCGAGGTATATACATCAGTGAGCGCGAAGTAAATATAGTGAATGTATTATCGAGCGCGAAGCGCGAGATGCAATAACCGCGCGCCGTAGGCGCGCTCGAACTTGTGAGCGTAGCGAGCCGCGCGTAAATCGCGCGATGAGAATGTGCCCGCCAAGCGGGCACATTTTTTTTTATTTGTATTTTAAGTATACCTTTTAAGACCTTGTAATCATTTTAGCAGTTTATTTTGGAAATTTTAGCAATCATCCCTGAATTTTATAACTAACAGGTTTTTCTCGGAAAGTTTTAGGATATGAAATTCGATATATACCTGAACCTTCTAATGATGTACTTAAAAATAAGTACAGTGAATTTTCCACAAAATAGTAAAATTTTCAACCAAAAAGAGTGACCTTTGAACAAAATTTTCAAATTTTTAACCAAATAGTTGTCATTTAATCCAAGAAAGATGCAATTTTCACTAACAGAGATGAAAGTTTGAATTGAAAAGAAAAATTTTCAGAAAATTAGTTGAATTTCTACTAGAATGGTTGAATTTTCAACCCAAAAATAAATGCAATTTATTGTAAAATAGATAAATTATGCAACTAAAAATACGAAATTTCACAAAATAGTTGAATTCTCATCCACAAAAGATTTCAGTTAACTTTTTCAACACCGAAATATGAATTTTGAAAATCAGATAAATTTTCTATGAGATAGTTGAATTTTTAATCAAACAGGTCCGTTTTGTTTAGAAAAGATGCTAGATTTACTTGAATAGATGTAATTACAAAATAAATAGACAAATTTTCAAAAAGCTAGTTGAATTTGAATCCAGAAAAGGTTTCAGTAAACTTTTCAACATCAAAACATAAGTTTTAAATGAGAAGTCAATTTTATACGAAGAAACTTACATTTTGAACACAAAAAGGAAAAAAACGTTGAATTCCCATACCCAAAAGATTTCAGTTATTTTTTCAACATTAAAATATGAAATTGAAACAAAAAGTAAATTTTCTACAGAATAGTTTAATTTTCAACAAAATAGTTGAATTTTCAGCTAAAAAAGTTGAATGGTTAAAAAAATTGTTGAATTTTCAATCACGAAAGATTTCAGTTTTTTTCAACATCAAAATATGAATCTTTAACAGCCATTTAATTTTCTATGAAATAGTTGAATTTTGAACAAAAAAGTTAAATTTTAAACCAAAAATGTGCATTTTGCCCAGGCAAGATTGAAAACCTACTTAAATAGATGCATATTTAAACTAAAAAGACAAGTTAAAAGAAAAGTTGAATTTTCATCCAGAAAAGATTTTATTTAACTTTTCAATATCGAAATATAAGTTTTAAATAAGCAGTAAATTTTCTGCGAGGATACCAGAATTATGAACCCAAACATTAATTTCTAAGATTCTCTACTTTTTCCCTCGTCAGCTTTTCATTATTTCCTGACTATTATTATTCAAAGGCCAGAATCTTAAATTTATAACATTTTAAACCTATAGTCTGTTCTATACAGAATAGAACAATCTCAAATAAAAATTGCAAAATTTCGAATTTATGATGCATGGAAATTATTTAAATTGCTAGAAATTCCCTAATTTTTGCATGATGCTAAATTGATATGAAATTTCTGTACTATTACTGCAAGTTTCTGGTTTCATTTGCGAATTTCCTCAAATTATGAGTACAAATTATTTTGATTTAAAATTACCCTCAGGTGGAAAAATTACATATAGTTTATATTTAGTGGGAACAGTTATTTGTAGTTTACCCTCCCGAATTATTTTTCATGTTATAAAAACAAATTATATGAACAAATGCACTATCCGGCCATCTGTTTACAGATACACCTTGTGTTTGCACTGCAAATATTTTAATCGGCCTCAAAGTGATGTGCTGTAAAATGTGTCTTCCTTGCTTAAGAAAGGATTTTTATCACTTAATGGAAAATAACAGTACTGCATTTCATGCAATTGTTTGTTTCTTCGAGATGCGTGGATTGATCTTTGGACGAAATTTCAATGACCGTTTTTAATTAATCAATAGCGACTTACAAAGTTAAATAAAAGTTACGTTGATTCTATGATGAATACTTTGGTTTTGGTTTGGAAAATAACACTGATGTGAGTTGAAAAATTTTGTATTGTAACAGAACACACATCGACTTACATTTTGGTGGGCTCTCTGGTTTTCTGAGAATAAGATTTTCGGTAAGACAATGAAGAGCTTGACAAATATTCAATGTATCAATTTTTTCCTTTGTTACATAAAAACCCCACTCTCTGGAAAGGGAAACTAATTTGATGACCTATATGAAAACGCAAAATGCTCATAAAATGAGTACAAATAAATACACCTGTAGTGAATACATCCACAGTACTTCGCAGCGGTGTCTTATCTTGTTGTGTCTCTGTGAACGTCGAAAACACTAAAAACTGCTTTTCATGTTATTTTATTTTTAGATTTCTTTAGTATAGTCTATGGCAGCATATTGTACTTACAATCGTTCCTGAAAAATAAAAAGACAGATTTTATAAGAAAATTATTAACGCTCTGTCCGAGAAGTAATTTTAAACTTTACTGGTGAATCTAACAATATGAAGACCGCATTCTTTCTATTGTATTTATTTATTATTTGTAAGTATGGAATATGTTAACTAAATATTGCTATCAATCATTTAATACACTCGGTTGCAGGTGACAAAATTTACAAATGCTGTAATCTATATTATAAAAATCATATGGACAAGGGCCTTACTGCGAAATCTGTAGATTAATGGTTTTAAATATATGTCCTTTTTTGAATAACCACTTTCGTGTTTTTGTTTTTCCCTATCATTGCTTCCATGTGGTAGCAATGGTGATGGAATCAAAATAAAAAATTGGTTTATATTATATGAAAAACAATAATAAAAAAAGTTATAATAGGAATAAAAAAATTTGGTGACTCAAAAAACAAAGTGCAACCTCAAAAATTATTTATGCAAAATTGGAGCATTTCATCTTAAGTGAATGCTAAATTCGTACAAATTTATTTTCAGTCAAACTATAGTAGATTCACGGAAATAGTTTTGACATCTGTATTTTTGCTTTTTTTTGGAATTAGCCGGATATTCAAAATAATTTCGTTACAAGTTTCAGAGAATTTTTTTCTGTAGAATTTGGTTATTTTCAGTGCAATTCAGTAAAATCATTATAATGATCTACATATCATATTATTCATTTTACATATTTTTTCAATTTATTTTTCTCTAACTTAAAATTTTGAAGAAACTGTCTTAAATTGAGTCAGTGAAATTGTCACTAGTTCAACCAGTATTTTTTATTGTCACCGGTTAATAGGGTGGTCCGAAATTTCATTGGATTTTTTGTTGTTGCGTTTTTAGGCACATTACCCGGAAGTTGTTCCGTATTCACACAAAAATGAATCCATTTTTTTTAAAATAATAATTACAGGTGGCGCAAGCCCCTATGAAGTTCAACACGTATTTCCCGTGAGAAAAAAAAGACAATCAGCCATAGAATATGAATAAAATATTACTTTTTGAACATCACCCACATAAGACTGTTTCATAGTGTCCCAAAAGACCCAATAAGTGAGAAAATCAGCAGAATAACCCTCTTTGTGAGTTACAATTGCTTCAATAAATAAAAAAAGTGAAAAAATGCGTTTCGCGAGTTTTTGACGCTGAAAATGATGCCTTTGCGGGTTTTTAAATGCAAATTGTTTTCAGTACATATAATACTACTTCTTACTGAAAATTAGATTTTTATATAAATTTTTTAAACAATTTGTCATTTGTTTTATTAATATTTTCTTTGAAATATTCTGAAAATCGCGCGATTTTCGAAAACTTTCAACTTTTTGTCCACTATTCACTTGGAGTGAGCAAATATTCTATTCATTTTAGCATAAATAATGGTTTAAATGAATTATTATTGTTTATGTCTAGCTTCCCCGTTATTAATACAAGATAGATGCGGTTTCTCTATGAGATTTCAAACTTTTTGTCCGCTCTTTAAGCAGAGTGAAATAAGAATTAATTCATGTTAACAAAAATAATTGTTTAATTGTACTTTATTTTTATTATATTACCCTTTTACAGGTTTGAAGACTCCGTTCTTTTTACATGTTCCACAATTTCACTAAACCACTATGCCTTATGCCTAACTTGACCTAGCTCAACCTTTATGCGCTTCGCTTTCTTAATATTTACTAGCTCTTACATATTATCCTACAATTGCGCGAGACCTTCGGAAGCTTCCATTTCCTCTTAACAATTCTCTGCATGCTTTTTGTAAGTTGCGCAACACTAATTTTCCTCACACATATTTCTCTTGTATCAATTGTGGTCTCGATTATGGTTTTTTCATCCCCCATGCATTCTGTCTTTCCTATTCCCTTTTCGAGTCTTCATTCACTTTCCCTCTTGTCCATAACCACTCAGTATCCACCTGACTCTATCTGCCACGCTCCTTCCACCTTCCTCTTCCCCTGTAAATCTCTCCAACACGCGCTCCCATGATTTCCTTTCATAACCACATATCCAACACGTTTTAATTTCTTTACTCATCCAATATTTACACTCATCCATGCCTTCTCTGATCCTGAAACGTACCATCCTAGACCCCCTGCACTCGTTTTTTCAACCTCCCTAGATATTCTGCAACCCGTTCCATCTCAACCAATCTAAACCATTTATTGTATTTTGACTCGATAATCTTTCCCCGCCACTTACCTTCCTGCTTTTTCTTTATTTCTCCTTCTATTTCGTACCATTCTCTAACCTCATCACACATTCTCCATTCCCTTTTAACTTGCCATGTCTCCTCTTCCCATCTTGAATGTCCCGTGTTTCCTCTCCTTTCTCTATTAATTATTTCCTGCATGCATACTTGTGCAACTTTGCTATTTTCCTGTTCCTTCTATCAACATATGACCTGGGAAGTTCGAGCATACTCCCATAACCCATCTCAGAAATCTCTCTTATATGTTTTCTACCTTTATGTACTTTTTCTATCCCCAAACCTTCACTTCATAACACTTCACAGATCAGACCCGTGAATCAAACAGCCATACTTTCAGCTTGCAGTCCTCTTTCAATCTTTTTTCTTTCAAATCCCCCACACTTGATCCATCACCTTACTCGCACTACTCATCTTTTTTTTCAGCTGCAGATCATTTCCACCTCCCGCTTCAAGTCAGAATCCTGAATAACAAAATTTCTCTACCATTTTCCCCGTTTCCCTATTTATAATCCACTCATACTTTACTTGACTCTTTCTCTTCCTGGAACGTACTATCTTTGTCTTCGTTACATTAATTGTCAGGTCTTTCTCCCTCTCACATACTCTTCGAATCCTTTTATTAGCACGTTAATTCCACTTTCATTGTTTGTCAGAAGCACTACATCGTACGCGTAAGCTCACGAGTATATTTTCTTTTCTCCGAGAACTATACTCCTTTCATTCATGACATCCCGTTCTCTTCCATCATTTATTGTTTCCTCTACCTCCGCCATGTGCCTCGCCTGATCGTCTTGTCGTTTTACATCCAATAATTCCTCGCGTTCCCTTTTCCTTTCATCACTTTCCGTTCTGACTATCTCTCCTCTCCTCCAATTCCTTAATGATAACTTCATACGCCCTTCACTCTCTGCACGTTCCTCATTCCACCATCCTCTCTTCCCCCGTCTTTCTTCCACACTTGACCGAATTTCTTCCACTATCTTCTAAACCCCTCCTCTCATCTAACACAACATCTCATCCATACCTCTCCTAACTTAAATCACCATATTCCCTTCTTCCATTCTTTCCGTATATTCTCTTAGCTAACCCACTCCACATTTGCCCATCTTTGCTTCCTTTCTTGTCACCTCTCCTTCTTCCTTTCTTCTTTTCTTCAATTCACACATTCCAAGGTTGCAATGACCGTGAAGTGTTCTGACCCTATTTCGTTCCCTATTTCCATTCTTCCCATCAGCCTCCTTGTCCTTTTCTTAGCCAGAATGTAGTCTATTACTTTTTCTCCTTTTCCTGCGAACGTTATATCACCTTCCTCATCCCCTTCCAAATTCCCATTACAAATGAACCATCCAGTTTCTCCCATAATTTCCAACAGAGTCCTACCCTTCTGGTCCACCTGTTTGTGTTTCGATTTTCTCCTGAATGTCTCACTCTCTTCATCCCATATTCCCCACCTTGTTCCCCCGTCCAAGCATTTAGATCACTTTCTATTAAAGCCAGTTCGTCTCCACCACCCATATCCTAATCACACTCCAACCTTCTTCGTCTCCCCTTCTCCTGCAAACGCAAATTATCTTCACCTTTCTTCATTCTATCTTCACCATTCTCGTCATTACTCCACCTGTTCCCTCAAATCCCATTTCTATTCTTCTTTCTCCCACTGATACATTCCTCGCTCCGGATACCAAACCCATTTTTTCTTCGCTTTACCTTCTGTTTGTTTGCCTCTTGCATCTGCCACATATATCTCTTGAGTAACTTTCTCTTCACACTCCTCCAATCCTTCTCGTCTACCCAGGTTTCACTCAAAATCACTACATCCCATTTTTCATCCCTTTTCAGAATCCTTCTTCTTTATTCCTTAGCCCTGATACGTTCCAAAATGCTACTCTCACTTTTTTCTTCCTCGCTTTCTCTCTTTTTCCGTCATTACCTCCTCTCCCAACTTTTGTGGAAGCCCTGTCGCTCCGCGTTCTTTCCTCTCACCCTCTACGGTTTCCATTACCTCCGTCATTCTATTCCTAGTCCCCGCTTCTTCCCCTCGTCGGCATGGACCCTCTCTACATTTTTCAATCAATTTCTCTTTGTCCTCATTCCATATCCACACATTCCCATTTATCCTCATTCTGTGTTTTCATATTCATACCCAGTTCCCTTTCACTCTTTCAATCCATGCTCTCTGTTTCATCATCCACTTTCTTCTTCTTCCATTCCATGTCATATCCTCCTCTATGATTCCTTCCCTTTCCTTTTAAGCTTTCTGCTTCCTCAAGATATTAATTTTGTCTTCCTCATTTCTCACTGTCACTACATACATACGCGATTCACCTTCACTCTTCCTTCCCACTCTCTTTGCCTCTTCCACGTGCTCTTTTGCCTCAATTTCACCCATCAACTTTGTCACTTCTTCCCTTCCTCATTCACTATCCACTTCTCTTCTACTTTCATTTTTCTTTCCAACTCCATCAATCTTGATTTCATTTTCACATTTTCTTGGATAAGGTTGACATTCACTTATTTTATTCTCTCACCTTCTCTTGCCCATTTATCCCCTTCCCTTATATCCTCACACTCACTTTCGATCTTTCTCACTCTTTCTTCCAACTTCTCCATATCAGATTTTCTCTCTTTCTTACTCATCCTTTCCTTTTCCTCGATATCCTCCAACTGCTCCGAAACCATATCCTTCTCTTGCCGCCACACCAACTCTCATTCTACCCTCTTCTCTCTAACTTTACTCATTCCCTCCCAAACCTCCTCCCCTCGCATTTGCACGCTATTCAGACTTCGGTTCGTTTCCTCTCTAAACTCTTCAATGAGATTTTTCAGGCTCTCTAAATCGACTTTCTCTTTTGCCTTATTCCTCTCCGGTGGAGACTTTTTCGAAACTTGTTCCGCAACTTTTCATCTCGCTGCTCATTTCCCTCTTCTTCTCTTGATCTTTTACTCTCTTCCATCTTATTCCCCTTAACGCTTCTATCTGCAAAACCTTCCCGCTGCCACGATTTATCAAAAAGTTGTCTCGATCCTAAACTACTAGATCTGAATCTGTTAAGCAATTCCCGATATGGCGGCCTACACCGAATCCTCCTGTCAGTTAGTCCTTCCTTCTCTCCCTACTACAATTTCCCTGGCGCAGAATACAGCACCTCACCATCTTCTGTGTTGCCGGCCGCCGCGACCTCATCAGCGCCGTTGTTGTCTATCCGCTTCTGCCCTCTGCCGGACCCCACTGGGCTCCTCATTACATACATGATAGTCTACTTTAGCGATCTGTTGTCACCTAACTTTCCTCTCGCTTTTCCATTTCTGACAACTAACCTCCAAATTAGCACTTTCAACATTCCTCCTAACCCTTTCAACCTTACAAAACAGCCCTGCCATACTTCCACACAACCCCTTCACTACACTCACCTCCCTTACTACTTTTCACCTCAATCACTCCTCCACGCCTCTCGCTGAAACCAAAAAAGATAGCACATAAGAAATACTCGTACTTTACCCTTCAGTACCGGAAACGTGAGCCAAATAATTGTTCAATAAATTAATTATTATTTCAAATAATATTCCCTTTGCTTCCTGGTAGAAAGTTGCGATTTTTTCTGAAATTTTCTAATATTTGTCTATTTTCACTTGAAGCAACTCAATAATTGATGAAATTTAGCAAGAATAATTGTTTCAACGAATTATTATTGTTCATCACTGTCTTCCTCTATATAGTTGTCAGATAGCTTCGGTTTATTTCTGAAATTTTTACCTTTAGCCCACTTTTCACTTTGTGAGGTAATAGTTATTGAAAATCAACAGAAATAGTTGTTCAAACAATCTACTAATGTTTATATCTACCTTATCTAAGAAAAGTGCTGAAAAGTTGCGTTTTTCTGAAATGTATAACTTTGCTTTGCCTTTTCAGTTACGAATTAATAATAAATAAACAATACAACGAAATTTTTCTTTTGCGCTTTGCAAGAAATTTCTTTTTGTAATTCAAAACAAAATATTTACAAGTTATTTACAGACCTAGTTCACACACCTACATATTGCATTTATTTAAATTTTAAACTCAAATTCAAAATTGGAATAAATAAAAATAATAATTATCAAAATTCAGGACGTAAATTTTATTACATATAACATTCCATTCTTTGTATTTGTCTCCTGTTGAAGATAGCTTTTTTTCAATTAATTTTTTTCAACATTGAAAAAAAAATAATAATAATTCACTAATAGAATACAATAGTATTTAATAAATAATTTTTGATGAGGTTCGCTTATTATTACTTCTTAACTAAAAAGTCAGTGCAACATTCAAGATTTCAGAAAAGAGTCTCTTTCTTGAATTGCTCTAGAAGAAGAGAGTTATAAACAATACTCGATTGGGATAAAGTTCCGAAAAGCGCTTACCTCCGATTCATCTGAAACTCCGTATACCTATGTATTTTGACGCGCTGATCACGAATACGATAGTGAAAATATCCGCAAATTTGATTTTCAAGGTCAAAACCCCAAAAAGCTATAAAAATTTCATGTTTTTCCGTTTATTTCAGTAAATAATAAAAATTTACAAAAAAGCTTCAAACAAAAGTTGTAGATCTTTTAAAACTACATATTTTATGTCTAATATGCTTTCACCCTACGACTGATAGTTTTCGAGAAAATAGACGATAAATATGAAAAATCACAGAAATACTGCAAAATGTTCAGCGGTGAGTAAGAAGGCATTAATGCTAAAACAAATGGGTTAATGGCAAAAGATATGTTTCCACGAAACATTAGGGAACAAATAGGGATGGTATGCGTCCTAGGTTATTTCTGTGGCCAGTCACAGGGGTGCCTCCCCCCCCCCCCCCCATAAGATGTTGGAAATGGGGTCGTGTGTAAACTTAAGTTATTTCCCTGACCAGTCACAGGGGTGCCTTCCCGCCCCATATGACACGTTGGAAAAGAGGTCATGTCTGACCTAAGTTATTCCTGTGACCAGCAACAGGGGTGTTTTCCCGCCCCCCATGAAACGTTGGAAAGGAGTTCGTGTGTAACCTAAGTTATTTATGTGGCCAGTCATAGGGGTGCCTTCTCGG